>JBBPBX010030686.1:0-34081 GCA_038048925.1 Garcialebias charrua
TCATTAAATGTTTAATGTTTTAGTTTTAGAGTTGGTGTAAATTTTCATACTCTTATACCACTATGCAAAAAACTCAGGACAGTGTTAGTTTTACTATTTTATGCTTATGTCTATTATTATATGTTTCAGTGTTTCAATGTTTAGATGTTTACTGTTGCACCGAGGGACTGAGAGAAACGCAATTTCGGTCCTGTGTATGTCCTGCACTGTACATATTGCAGATCTGACAATAAAGTTGACTTTGACTTTTGACTTTGAGATGCCAATGTAGGTTAGTCTTTTGAGGAGGTTAGAATGACAGATGGTGTCGAAGGTAGAACTTAGATTGAGAAGAATGAGGATGGACAGAAGACCAGAGTCAGCAGCAAGAAGAAGGTCGTTAGTAATTTTTACTAGAGCTGTTTCGGTGCTATGGTATGGGCGAAATCCAGATTGAAACTCTTCATAAATGTTATTGTTGGACAGGTGAGAGTGAAATTGACTAGCAACAGTTTTTAAGAATTTTGGAGATGAAGGGCAGATTCGAGATCGGACAAAGCTTACTGAAGTTGGTAAAGTCAAGACCTGGTTTCTTGATGATGGGGTTGATGGCAGCAGATTTGAAGGTTGTGGGGACAATGCCAGAGGTTAGGGAGGAGTGGATGATATTAGTGATGATAGGGAGCAGAGACGGGAGACAGGATTTAACAATAACTGTGGGAAATGGGTCAAGTTGACAGGATGAGGACTTAGACTTGCTGATAATGTCAGTAATGTCAACAGCAAAGGGGAGGGAGAAGACAGAGAAAGGGAGGGGGAGTTCAACGAGGATGTTGGGGGCAGTATTTTGTCCAAGGTGTTTATGAATTGAAATAAACTTTTCATTGAAATAGGACATCAGAGAGTTGCAAAATTCTGTGGAAACCATGTGAGAGGGTAGAGAGTTGGGAGATGAGACAGAACGGTGGAGAAGAGAGAACAATGTCTTTGAATTACCAACATTGGAACTGATGATGTCTGAGAAGTAGCTGGATTTGGCTTGAGAAATACTGTTCTGTAATGGATGAGGTGGTTTGCATAAAGTTCCTTGTGAATTGTGAGACCGGATTTTTTATAGAGACGCTCTAACCGCCGACCTTTGGTTTTCAGGGAGACTGGATTGTTTATAGAGACGCTCTAGCCGCCGGCCTTTGGTTTTCAGGGAGTGGAGTTCTGGAGTGAACCAAGGAGTTGGCTAAGGAAACAGTCCGGGTTTTCAGGGGAACAACAGAGTTAAGGATGTTGGATAGGCTGGTGTTGTATAATGTGACAAGATCATCTGGGTTGGAGGAGTTGGAAGTGGAGAGGGTATTGTTAATATGAGATAAAAGAATGTCATGGTTGATATTCTTGATATTACGGAAGGAAAGAGTGCATTGAGGTTTATCTGAGGAAAATTTAAGACTAACATTGAATGAAATCATCAGGTGATCAGTAAATGGAAGTTCATCAGAAGAACAGTCGAGGAGAAAGTCCAGAGCAGTAGAGTAAAGCCTCCAGTATAGCTGTCCGTTGTGTCCAGCGCCGCTGGACTCGCGTGTGCTACGCACCGGTAGTTCATTTATACTTTGTGCAAGCGTAGCTCTCTGGAGTGCAGGCTACAGGACAAATTGAGGTCGCTGATTGGTCATTTGCTGACACGCGAGGCAGTTTATCAACGCGCGCGCGTAGGCGTAGTAAAATTTGAGCTTGGGGCGTTCACTCCCGCAATCAAATGCTTTTGCCGCGGCGCTCACACGACGCTGACACGGCGTGCCGCGGGCGCTCGGATTAACACGCAACTATACTGGGGCCTTTAGTCCAAGGTGTGGCCCTTTAAGTGTGTTTGAAAGTTGATGAATTGTTGAAAGCCGCAGCTGTCCAGGCAAGATGTGAAGTCCCTGGTGAGAGGGTTGTTTTCATCATCAAAATGAATGTTGAAATCGCCCAGCAGGATAACATTGGGTGAAAGAGCAGTTAGATGAGCCATTAAGTCAGCAAAGTAATTCATGAAGGAGCTGTTCACTTTTGGCGGGCGGTAGATTTTTCCCACAACGGTGGGTGTAGGGCTAGCGAGCAGACACACAATGTGTTCGAAGGAGGGGGAGGGAGGTGTGTGAACCGGAGTGACCTTCCAGTTCTCGCGGTGAATCATCACGAGACCTCCCCCTTTGCCCGAGCTTCGGGCCTTGGCGGTGTAAACAAACCCCGGTGGAGTAGACTCGTTCAGATGAAAAATTCGTTTTGTTGTTGCTACGTTTCTGTTAAGCATATGAAATCCAGTTTTCGGTTGGATATTAGATCGTGAACAAGCTGACCTTTGCCCGTGAGGGAGCGAACGTTCAGAAGTCCAAACTTTACGGAGGAGAAGGAAGTAGTGACGGAGCGTTAGCCGACCGAGCTAGGTTGGCTAACGTGCTGCTACTGTTAGCGGTCCGAACATTGCGGCGTGAAGAATGGCAAGAGTCAGACCAGATGGAGGTTATGGGATGAGCCTTTTCAGCATTGAGTCGACGGCGCGAGCCCCGGTGGATGTATCTCTGACGAGGATGGAAGGCAATTTCCTCAAGAGGGAGCACCGGCGGCGTGGCCGGTAGGAAACGAAGACGAAGGAGCTTGACGGCTGAATAATGGAGCAGGCCAGACGCTGGGTGGTGGTGGATGACCAGAAGGAGAGTCCAAACGAGAGCAGGCAGCAGGTAAATCCAAGTAAAATCCATGTTTGATGATGAGTAGAAATGCCCAGGCAAGGATCGGTGAAAAAACAGCAGAAAGTACTGAATAAAACAAAAACAAGAAAAAAGTACGAGGAGCAGCGGCAGCGAGGTGTGCCTGCGTTGGTCCCCCGGAAGTCATGTGGGTCAAAAAGGGCCTTCTCCTACTCCGCTCCTGCTTCCTAGAATATCTTACAAAAACATCTGAAGCTCTTGGCCTTGCCCTCTCTAAATGGTTTTAAGGCTCTGTTGGCTTCCTGGCAAAAAAACAATGCAGATATGTTCATGTTCTTGATTTTATACATCTACCATATAATGTTTTTGCTAGTTTTGCTAGTTTTTTCTTTTGTTTATTGTTTAAGGTAATTGTATCATTGCTGTTCATCATTCTTTAGTTTGTAGCAGGTCGCTTTTGTAAATGAGTCCTCGAGGCTCAATAAGATTTACCTGACTAAATGAAGGTTGAATGAATGAATGAAGTCAGGGCTGGCTTTGATAAGATTTTTCTCCATAGAGAGCATGGATAATGCATTGAGACGAGGAAGTTGGTGAAGTGTTCCTGAGGAAGGTCTTTATTCTCTTCAGTGTTAAGAAGCGCCTCTCAGATTTAGCTGTAGTCATAGGAGTTGTGATGAGGATCTTCAGCAGAGTCACAGTCTCTGAGAATGTGTCATGAAGATTGTTCCCCACGAAGAGCTGATACAGAGCCATAGGGCCACTGCAGCTCTTGAACTCTTCATTGCTGTATATGAGAGCCAGTTCATTTTTCAGCTTGTTCTTGTTCAGCTGTGGGTACGCCTCCATGGTGGAGTTCAGTGCTGCTTCAGGGAAATGGCTGTGGTACTGCTGGAATCTGTCTGCCTGCAACAGTGTAGCACTGATCAGATGATTTGTGAAGGTAAATCTGTGTTTTACATGGCCCAAGATGGTGTCACACACCTAAAAAATGAATACACCACTTTAATAAAATATATTCCTGACTAACAGCAGTTTAAATTTGTCTTCCTCTGAGGACATTTGTAAACCTAAATATCTCCCACCTACAACATATTACAGTACTAAATTAACTCATTTTGCTCTTTACAGAGGACATTTAGGGCTTTTCAATTATGCTAAATATGAAAGGGTGGGTTTTGGCACCTTTCTCTTCCATATGAATAATAAAATATTGGGCATGGACAATAATTATCTTTCCTGGTTGTCACCAGGATAGGGAAATGGCTATATGTTTGTATACTGTAAAGTAAGTTTGATCATGTATTTATTTGTATATATCAGGTGTATCCATTTGTATATAACTATCTTTAATAAAACATGGTTCATCTTCACCTTGTTTGAGACATTGGTGTGAAGAGAGAATGGGAGTGGGTTGCTTTCTCTTTTCAATTTTTGGACCACTTCTTCTATCATATTCTGTTATCATTATTATAGTAATACAACTTCATAATATAAATAGAATCAAGCTCTTTTTTTTCCTGAGTACCAGTTCTAAAATATTCCTAATTTTAAAGATCCTAATGCACCTTAGCATATATAGCATTTCACAATATAAATGTACCATACAGTAAATGTTTCAATGTTAATAGTTACTTAAGGTGATTGATTTTTTATAAGCAAATTGAAATAAATGTAGCCATCAGAGTCCAATACAATAACCTGGAGGCTAGCGCTGGCATCTTAACTCCACAAACAAACAAATAAAAAACAAACTCACCAGTTCCCACTTGCAATCAGCTGAAGGCTTTTTTTACAAACAGATCCATGTAAAAGTTGAGAGACATATCAGTCAGGAATGGTAATATAATAATATAAGCATTAGATAAAGACTAGCATTAGCATGCTAGTTCCAGAAACAAACTCACCAGTTGCCACTTTTAGAATAAACAGTTAGCTGAAGGCTTTTCACAAACAGAGACTTCCAAAAATTTAGAGGCATATCAGTCAGAAATGGCAAATAGACATTAGATAAAGGGCTTTCAATGATTTAAAACCTACCTGAGCCAGCCTGCTTTGAGTCACTGCACGGCTCATTTCCCAGACCAAAAAAAAAAGAATGACCGAAAGCACATGATCGGTAGGTACAGCTCTCGAATTGATTCGATGGCTGCTGCACGCGAACATGCGGATGAGCGTCGTGTTACACGGTAGTCTAATAATCAAATAATCAATCAAACTTGATCTTAAAACAAAAAACTTATTGGACTGAACACTTGCCTTATTTTCACTTTTTTGGTGAATTTGACTTGCGACGTTGGCTCTGCGGGCTGCTGTGGCCGAGGAGCCCGACGATTTGGGCGCTGGCTTCCCCGTTGCTGTAGAGTGGCTTGTGGGTCTGGCGTCTGTGCGTCAGCGTTCAGCTGTGATTCTGTGGAGCTGCTGTACGTCTGGACGAGTAGGATACGCGTGAGTGCTGGGAGCGGACCGGCTGTAGTGGATCCTATGGTGTTGCTGGGCTGCGGGATACGGTCCTCCTATGTCGGTTTTTGATACTGGTGCAGCTGTGTTGAGGAAGTGGTCAGGGGTCCTGACTCTTGGCTGAAGGTGCATGCGGATACTGCCATCGGGCGGTAAGTTTGTTTCAAGATATGGCAGACAAATCCAAACCCAAAAAACATGAGCCGCCTGAGTATAATTCAGGCAATTTGGATGAGATAAAAAAATCCTTGAGTTTCATGAGTTCTGAACTGGTGAAACTAACATCCCAACAGGAACTCCTGAAGGGTCTGTTCGAGGAAGTCAAACAATTAAAATTACAAATAGGAAATAAAGATAAAAAATAATGGAAATGGAACAAAAAATTGATGATCTTGAACAGAACACAAGACAAGATAACCTTGTCATCACAGGACTTGAAGTAAAGACTCGCTCATATGCAAGAGTTGTTTCTGGTGCAAAAACAACAGAAGACACATCACAGCAGGACCTTAGGACTCTGGAAGAGCAGGTGGTGACTTTTTTGCAAGATAGTGATATAGACATTGATCATGATGCTATTCCAATATGTCACACCCTACCCAGTAAAACAGAAAAAACTAAACCAGTAATTGTTGTAAGATTTATCAGTAGAAAAGCTAAAAATAATGTAATGATGTAGGCTAGAAAATTAAATGGAACAAAAGTTTACATAAATGTACATTTAACTAAGAAAAATGGCAATATTGCTCGTGAAGTAAGGTTGTTAAAAAACAGAGAAAGATAGTGTCAACATGGACAAGGAATGGACAGTCTGGATTAAGGTACAGTAAGGATCACAACCTACAATAATAAAATAACTAAGGGATTTGGAAAGATTGAGGTGTACCTAGGTGGTGACTTAAAAATGTATTATGAAATATCCTGTTCAAAAATTGATGAAGCGAACACTCTGATGAACAAATACATTGAATCTTGACGATGTAAGAAGAATCAAAATTCAAAATATATAATTTAGAAGATGTCATCTACAGAAATCTTTTCCCAGTTATAAAAGTTAGTGAATATTATAATGTAGACCAGTTCAACAAATTAATATTGCAAATGGAGCATTCTCTATAATTCACTTAAATTGTAGAAGTAAAAATGCAAACATATCTAAAATATCAGATTATTTAAAAAATAAATAAGACTTTCAATAGTGCTGTCTGAAACATGGCTAAATGAAGGAAACATAAATAATGCTTATATTGAAGGATATGAATTATATTATATGAATAGGAAAAATAAAAGAGGTGGAGGAGTTGCTCTGTTTGTCAATAGTGAAATAAAATGTAGATTGTATATTGAAATGTCTTTAGTTGTTGAAAATAAAATGGAAATGATAACAATAGAAATAATAAACAAGAAAAGCAAAAATATAATAGTAATTTGTGTATATCGTTCACCTGGATAAAGAATAGAGTTATTCACAGATAAAATTACTGAATTACTAGAAAAGTGTTCTCACAAACACAAGCGGAGCTGTCTCACAAAGGAGACCCAGAGAAAGACCCAAGACACGCTGGAGGGACTATGTTTCTCGGCTGGCCTGGGAATGCCTTGAGATTCCCCCAGAGGAGCTGCTCCAAGACCCCTTATGATGAGTCAAATCACTGGAAACAATGTTCCCTCGCCTGGACGCGGGTCACTGGGGCCCCACTCTGGAGCCAGGCCCGGAGGAGGGGCACGTTGGCGAGCGCCTGGTGGCCGGGCTTTTACCCATGGAGCTCGGCCGGGCACAGCCCGAAGAGGAGACGTGGGTCCCCCTTCCCATGGGCTCACCACCTGTGGGAGGGGCCAAAGGGGTCGGGTGCATTGTGGAATGGGTGGTGGCCGAGGACGGGGACCCTGGCGGTCTGATCCTCGGCTACAGAAGCTGGCCATTGGGACATGGAATGTCACCTCTCTGGTGGGGAAGGAGCCTGAGCTAGTGTGTGAGGTTGAGAGGTTCCGGCTAGAAATAGTCGGACTCACCTCAACGCATGGCTCTGGCTCTGGAACCAGTTTCCTTGAGAGGGGTTGGACACTCTTCCACTCTGGAGTTGCCCCTGGTGAGAGGCGCCGAGCAGGAGTGGGCATACTTGTTGCCCCCCATCTTGGTGCCTGTACGTTGGGGTTCACCCCGGTGAACGAGAGGGTAGCCTCCCTTCGCCTACGTGTGGGGGGACGGGCTCTGACTGTTGTTTGTGCCTATGCGCCAAACGGCAGCGCAGATTACCCACCCTTTTTGGAGTCCTTGGAGGGGGTATTGGAGGGTGCGCCTCCTGGGGACTCCCTTGTTCTGCTGGGGGACTTCAACGCTCACGTGGGCAATGACAGTGAGACCTGGAGGGGTGTGGTTGGGAGGAACGGCCCCCCTGATCTGAACCCGAGTGGTGTTCTGTTGTTGGACTTCTGTGCTCGTCATGGATTGTCCATAACGAACACCATGTTCAGGCATAAGGGTGTCCATATGTGCTCTTGGCACCAGGACACCCTAGGTCGCAGCTCGATGATCGACTTTGTTGTCGTCTCATCTGATCTGCGGCCGCATGTCTTGGACACTCGGGTGAAGAGAGGGGCGGAGCTGTCAACTGACCACTACCTGGTGATGAGTTGGCTCCGATGGTGGGGGAGGATGCCGGTCAGACCTGGCAGGCCCAAACGTATTGTGAGGGTCTGCTGGGAACGTCTGGCAGAGTCTCCCGTAAGACGGAGCTTTAACTCCCACCTCCGGGAGAGCTTTGAACACGTTCCGAGGGAGGCGGGGGACATTGAGCCCGAGTGGGCCATGTTCCGCGCCTCTATTGTCGAGGCAGCTTATCGGAGTTGTGGCCGCAAGGTTGTTGGTGCCTGTCGTGGTGGCAACCCTCGAACCCGGTGGTGGACACCGGCGGTGAGGGATGCTGTCAAGCTGAAGAAGGAGTCCTATTGGGCCTTTTTGGCCTGTGGGACCCCGGAAGCAGCAGATAGGTACCGGCAGTCCAAGCGGCATGTGGCTCGGGTGGTTGCTGAGGCAAAAACTCGGGCGTGGGAGGAGTTCGGAGAGGCCATGGAGAATGACTTCCGTACGGCTTCGAGGCGATTCTGGTCCACCATCCGGCGTCTCAGGGGGGGAAAGCGGTACGCGACCAACACCATTTATGGTGGGGATGGCGTGCTGTTGACCTCAACTCGGGATGTTGTGAGTCGGTGGGCGGAATACTTCGAAGACCTCCTCAATCCTACTGGCACGTCTTCCACTGAGGAAGCGGAGCCTGGGGATTTTGGGTCGGGCTCTCCAATCTCTGGTGCTGAGGTCGCCAAGGTGGTTAAAAAGCTCCGTGGTGGCAGGGCTCCGGGGGTGGATGAGATTCGTCCTGAGTTCCTTAGGGCTCTGGATGTTGTGGGGTTGTGTTGGCTTACGCGACTCTGCAATATCGCGTGGACATCGGGGGCAGTTCCCTTGGATTGGCAGACTGGGGTGGTGGTTCCCCTATTCAAAAAGGGGGACCGTAGGGTGTGTTCCAACTATAGAGGGATCACACTCTTAAGCCTCCCTGGTAAGGTCTATTCAGGGGTTCTGGAGAGGAGGGTCCGTCGGATAGTCGAACCTCGGATTCAGGAGGAGCAGTGTGGTTTTCGTCCTGGTCGTGGAACACTAGACCAGCTCTACACCCTCAGCAGGGTCCTGGAGGGTGCGTGGGAGTTTGCCCAACCAGTTTACATGTGCTTTGTGGACTTGGAGAAGGCATTCGACCGCGTCCCTCGGGGGGTTCTGTGGGGGGTACTCCGGGAGTATGGGGTACCAGGCCCTTTGATATGGGCTGTTAGGTCCCTGTACGACCGGTGTCAGAGCATGGTCCGCATCGCTGGCAGTAAGTCAGGCTCGTTTCCGGTGAGAGTTGGACTCCGCCAAGGTTGCCCTTTGTCACCGATTCTGTTCATAACTTTTATGGACAGAATTTCTAGGCGCAGCCAAGGTGTTGAGAGGATCCGTTTTGGTGGCCTTAGAATCGCTTCTCTGTTTTTTGCAGATGATGTGGTCCTATTGGCTTCATCAGATCGTGATCTACAGCTTTCGCTGGAGCGGTTTGCAGCTGAATGTGATGCGGCCGGGATGAGGATCAGTTCCTCCAAATCCGAGGCCATGGTCTTGAGCCGGAAAAGGGTAGCATGCCTTCTCCAGGTCGGGGAGGAGGTCCTGCCCCAAGTGGAGGAGTTTAAGTATCTCGGGGTCTTGTTCACGAATGAGGGAAAACTGGAGCGTGAGATCGATAGGCGGATAGGTGCAGCATCCGCAGTGAAGCGGGCTGTACCGGTCTGTCGTGGTGAAGAGAGAGCTGAGTCAAAAGGCAAAGCTCTCAATTTACCGATCGATCTACGTTCCCACCCTCATCTATGGTCATGAGCTCTGGGTTATGACCGAAAGAACGAGATCTCGGATACAAGCGGCTGAAATGAGTTTTCTCCGCAGGGTGTCTGGACTCTCCCTTAGAGATAGGGTGAGAAGCTCAGTCATCCGGGAGGGACTCGGAGTAGAGCCGCTGCTTCTCCACATCGAGAGGAGCCAGTTGAGGTGGCTCGGGCATCTGGTTAGGATGCCTCCTGGACGCCTCCCTGGTGAGGTGTTCCGGGCATGTCCCACCGGGAGGAGACCCAGAGGAAGACCCAGGACGCGCTGGAGGGACTATGTTTCTCGGCTGGCCTGGGAACGCCTTGGGATTCCCCCAGAGGAGCTGCTCCAAGTGGCTGGGGAGAGGGAAGTCTGGGCCTCCCTACTTAGGCTGCTACCCCCGCGACCCGACCCCGGATAAGCGGAAGAAAATGGATGGATGGATGGATGGTGTTCTCACAAAAATGTTTTTTTGTGTGGAGACTTTAATAATGATCTAGGAAATAATAGTGATTCATCTAACATCGGTACATTTATGGATTCAAAGTGTAGTTTGAGTTTCTTTCCGCTGATATCAAATCCAACAATAATCACAACTCATAGCGCTACAATAATTGATAATATTTTTTACAAATATCGTAGATGGTGATGTGATGTGTGGTATTTTGATGTCTGATTTAACTGATAATTTGCCAATTTTCACAATTCACAAAAATGATGAAATGTTAACAAAAACAATTAAAAGAAATAATAAAATAATAAACACATCAAAGAAAGCATTAGACAAATTAAAGGATTATTTAGATAAACAAAACTGGAAAGTTGTTTATGTGGATGATGTGAACAAATCATATGATAAGTTTATGAATATTCTAGAAATTCTTTATAAAAAAATTGTTTGCAAAAAATACTAAAACAAACACTGTTGATCAACCATGGATGACAAAAGGATTGTTAAATGCATGTAAAAAGAAGAACTGAAAGTTATGCACCATAACTCATGTTCCCTGAAGGAAGGGAACAAGGTGCAACATATGCTATGGGAATCAGCGCCTCCGCGCGGTTACCTGAAGTAATACACTCACGCCTTTACGGCTAGGGCGTCAGCGTCGCGCCAGAGGCCCCGCCCTCTGGGTATTTAAGCGGCTGACGCCCATCCATCTTTCTCTAAAATGCACTTCACCGAGCTTTCAGCATTGAAAGGGCCAGATATGTTGCACCTCGTTCCCTTCCTTCAGGGAACATGAGTTATGGTGCATAACTTTCAGTTCCCTTTCAGTCTGGTTCTCTCGGTGCAACATATGCTATGGGAACGTAATTCATTCACGCCCTTGAAATGCTCAGCAAAATGCATGTGAGAACATCTGCCTTAATACGGCAGGCATTTCCCAGCCGCTCTCCACAAGGTATGTAGAGAGCACAGCCTGAGAAGAAAAATGCCACATGTAGAACCATCAGCCTGATGTTACTACTGGATACATAGACGAAAACACCAGCTAGTGACAGCATAAGTGTCCTCTGCTAGTGTGATTACTCATCATCTCCTTTTCCCCTGGAAATCTTGAGAAGCAGGAGGAAAAGAGCAACTGGCAATCAGATGGCAAGGTAAAGGTAGAGAACCCAGTTCAAGCACAGGGTAACCTTCCAGGTCCCCAGGAAAAAAATTATGTACAAGGGGCACGCACGAGTCTCTCATCTGCTTCTTGAACAGACAACAACTAGGACTATCAAAGAGGCCCATCCTGATGTTGGAGAACTGTCAGAGGAGAGGGGAACCCTTCCACTGAAGCATCTCCCAAGTAAACATAAACACCAAGTGTCTCCCTTGTGTATAATGTTGTTGTTGTTGGAACAAAGACAATCAGGCCTTAGGCCCTCAACCAGTTCCCTTCAGTGGTCATGCTGAAAGCTGCCACAGCTCCGGACGTGGATGTAGAAGCTGCCCACGTGCCTGAGTCAGCAGGTCTCTGTAAGAAGGCAACTGCCATGGTATCCCTGAACATTGAGAAGTAGAGGTCACATTGTGAGCCGGCTCCGCATACGAACAAGTCCACCGAGGTTCTTCCAAACCGTGACCAGACCTGATCCACGACTCATGGGTTCAGTCTTCATCCTGATTCCAAAAGAGGCCCTCTTGAGAGGGCATTTGCTCCGTAATTCAGTTCACTCGGAACATGAGTCGCCCTGAGCGACAATAATCCTGGAGCGTACCATGTGAGCATCCTCTGTGTCAGGCTAAGGAGGGCTTGGGATCTCGTCCCCCCTTCCCAGTTAATGAAGGACACCGTTGTTTTGTTATCTGATTACACCAGGACGTGCTGTCCCGCAATCAGACCTTTACCAAAGAAGTGTTTTGCTGACAGGAATACAGACAAAAACTCCAGGAAGTTGATGTACAATCTTGCTTCCTGCTCATTCCAGAGGCCTCAGGCATTCTGATTTCTGCAGACTACCTCCCCATCCTGTTTCCGAGGTGTCCGTCGTGATGACCACACGGGATGACACCCTACCTTACGGGACCCCTTCCGTGAACACAGACAGTTCCCTCCAAGGTTCCGAGGCCCTCAGGCACTTTGAAATGATTCTAAACGTTCCTGCTCACCCAGACGGGAGCAGGTAGTTTTTGTTGATTTAGCCATATATGCAGGGCCCGCATCTTTAGCAATGCGTGTGGCACACAGGGTATGGCTTCCGCCAAGAGGCCTAAAAGGCATTGGCACATTTTCAGGGGAATCCGTTGATTCAGTTTAAACTTTGCCAGGCAACGGCGAGTCGAGGAAACACGTTCCTCTGAGAGCCATGCCCTGTACCGGATGGTGTAGACCTGCACTTCCAGAAATACAATAATCTGTGATGGGGTCAGGTCACTCCTTTGTAGGTTTATGACAAATCCGAGTGACTCCAGGTGAGAGATCACCCTGCAGGAGTGTGACTGGGCCTGTATTCTGCTTCCGGCCAAAAACCAGGAGGTCATCCAGGTAGTTCATAATCCTGACTCCTTGATTCCTAAGAGGGGTCAGGGCTACGTCCAGACATTTAGTAAATGTACGAGGAGCAGTCTTCAAACCGAAGGGTAAGGCTTTGCATTCATAAGCTTTCCCTTCGAAGGTAAACCAGAGGAATTCCTTGTGCCTCCTCCAGATGCCTACATGGAAATAGGTGTCTTTCAAATCCATTGTACATGCATAGACTCCAGGTCTCACGGACTGAGGAACCTGCCGCAGTGTCAACATTTTGAACTTGAAAGTTCTTGTTTTCTTGCCCAGAGTCCTGAGATCCAGGATCGATCTCAGGGATTGATCTCTTTTGGGCACCAGGAAGAGCTTGCTACGTTGACCGGAGCATGGTTTGTGCTCTGGAACAATATTTATTACTCCTTTCTGCAGCATCGTCGACACTTCCTCCCTCAGCACGTGCGCGCATGCTGGGTTAATGTCGAAACACAGCACCTCCACGAAAAAGGGGGGGGGGGAGTCCCTTGATGAACTATAGCTTGAGCCCACAACGTATCCATTGTGATGACCCATTCGTTTGTCAGACACGCCCTCCAGGCCTGCGTGTGCGCCATGAGCCTGGTCGGGATGTCTAGCTGCTGCTTGTCATGTTTGAGTGCGGGAGGGGTGGCCTTCGACCCCTCTCACGTACTCTGGAGCAGGCTGGTCTGCCCAGCAGAAGACATCGCAAGATCTGACTGTCTCAGGCAGAACTCGTGTGTCCCACTGGGGTTCATAGTCTGACCTAGTATTTTGTATTTCACAAAAATGGTGAGTCAAGAACCAGGGCAGTCTATGCTTTGGTACTTTCATTCTTGTATATGCATGAAACAGTGTTTCTTATTTTATTTTTTATTACACATACAGTAGACGAGTTATATTTAGTGCGCACACACATACCACCAGCTCCTTATAGCGTTTTACAAGTGAAGTCTGGGCTCAAAAGGTCAGGTTCCCGTACTACGTGAGCGGGCAAACCTTAAGCCCTGTTCCCATTTTGGGACCAGGATGCATTCAGTAGTCTGGGATTTTATTGTTGTGTATGGATGGCAATTTCTCTTTATTACACAAGGGTCTGAGTGTTCTTGTGTGTTTAAACGTTCCGAACCAGCTAATCTGTGCTCCTTAAACACATGTACTGGTGGTAAAAATTCAGCATTTTCTCTCCTTCTGTGAGTGACAGCGCCTGTAATGGTGCAAGGGCATCTCAGACTTTCCTTTTCTTTTTGCTGGTGGCCCCTTGCAGCTCCTGTAGCTTTTCTGCCTGGTGGGCCTGTGATACCAAGGCCACTTGTCCTTGTCCATCCCACCAGGGCCCCTCGGGCCCTGACATGGTTAGGGTCAGAGAGTCATCCATAGCCTCATGGGTGGATAAGCTCTCAGCATCACAATGTTTCGTCATAGGCATAGGGAAACTACCAGGTAGCGCGGCTGAACAGGTAGCTGAAATTCCTCCTCCTGGACTGTGCTGGACAGAGAGTCTCCTTGTTAGCCGGGGCTAAACGTGGAGGTACTCGTGAGCCCGCTAGCGGTGCTAAGATGGGCCCTCGAGCACCGCAGCATCGTTAAAAAACACTTAGTTATGCGATTAATTCTACAGTCGATTCGACCGGACAGTATAGCGAAACAGGCAAAATATGAGAAGGTTAGCTAGCAAGCTAGGCCAAGCATTTTCACATACCTCACGATGGAGTCCTTTGTTGTCCTCTCGTAACCACGCTAATCGTGTTAGCAACGCTGATCGTCCGCCCCGTGTTGTCGTGGGTGCTCCTGGTTAGCCATGCTAACCGTGGAAGCTAGTCAGATAGCAATGGGGTTACTCCATTTCCGCTCTCCTTTCTCCGGGGTCATCCACGAGAAAAAATTTGAGTGTCTTTGCGTGTAGCATCCCTGTGCAGACCGGACAAGCCTCGTGGATGTCCGCTGCTGAAAAAGGGGGTAGCCAGATCCGTTGAAGCAGGTTTGGGAGCCGGAGCTCATAGCCTGCCAGAGTTTCTCGTCCTAGGACGTTCTCTCGCTGAGCTGCTCGAGACTGCTGGTCTGTTAGCTTCGTTAGCTTAGCAGGTAGCATGCCTTGCAGTTAGCGTTCGCTAACCGAGCAATAGAAAAGCAGAAGAGAAAAGCACGGGAGCTGGGGCTCGCTGGCCTCCTGGTCTTCTTTGAGTTTTGGGTTTTCGTATTACCTTCTCAGGAGCCATGGCTGAGAAGAGTTAAGCCCGTTAGCAATGCTAACGTCGTCCGGAGACGTCTCCCTCCTCGTGTCGCTTTCGCCGGCTAGCCTGCTACTTGTTAGCAAGGTAGCGGTGTCGCACAGTCAGCGCCGTCGAGCGAAGCGGTCTGTGGAGAGAGGAGAAGAAAACTTCGGGGTGAAGGAAAAATGTGCCGGACCAGCTTTCGCTAGCCCAGCAGTCCGCAGGAAAAGATTCTCTTTATGCTCTGTGTAGGGAGCGAGCTCACCTCTAGTCGAGCGATGAAAATACAGAGAAGATCCGAGAAGAGTGTTTCAGGTTTAAGCGAGGTGAAGGGCAATAAGAGAAAGATGGATGGGCGTCAGCCACTTAAATACCCAGAGGGCGGGGCCTCTGGAGCGACGCTGATGCCCTAGCCATAAAGGTGTGAGTGCATTACTTCAGGTAACTGCGCGGAGGCGCTGACTCCCATAGCATATGTTGCACCGAGAGAACCAGACTGAAAGGGAACTATCTATACTCGTCTTTTTTGAAATCCAGAACACAAGAGGCTAAAAATAAATATAAAAAGTACAAAAACGAATTAGTAAGGATTATAAGAAAACAAAAAAGAGAACATTAGAGTCAGTTATTACATAAAAGTAGTGGTGATATGAGGGCAACATGATGAATAATGAATAGTGTTTTAACAAAACATAAAGTTAGAATGGGTCTTTCACAATATTTTTGAATAATGAAGATGAAATCCATGATGAAAATGGAATTGCAAATTGATTTAATAATTATTTTGCAAATGTTGGACCAAGACTTGCAGCTACAATACCTAAAGTGGATAAAAATGAGAGTTATTTAATCAGGGGTAATGTAAACAGTATGTTTCTAAATGGAACTTCCAAAGAAGAAATATTGAATGTTGTTAAAAAAAAAAAGTACTGATAAAAGATCTAAAGATTGTGATGACATTGATATGTTTATGTCAACAAGTTCTCACTCCCTACTCGTCATATATTGATGATAAGGGTCAGGGTCCCTCCGCGTCACATACTTGATGCGTCCGGTCGCCCCTTCTCGTCATTTTTGGTGTGCAGGGTGCTCTCATTGGTTTGCTGGTGAAGATTCTCAGTCGTCCAGGACATGATAAAATCAAAAAGGCGTTCAATACAAGATCAACTGGACTTTATTTGTTGAAAAAGACGTTTCGACCCCTATCCAAAAGTCCCCTGGATAGGGGTCGAAACGTCTTTTTCAACAAATAAAGTCCAGTTGATCTTGTATTGAACGCATTTTTGATCTCATTGGTTTGTTTGGGGTTCAAGGGTCAAATAAAAGGTGAATGGTTAAGTTTAGGATTTGTTATAAGGTTAGGCTTAAGGTTTAAATTTTGCCAGAAAAATCATTCCTGTTCATAAAAAATAAGTAAATATGAAAGTGCTTCACTATCCAAACCGGAAGAGAAGATCACAACTTAACATTACCCTGCACACCAAATAATGATGAGAAGGGGCGACCCGATGCATCAAGTATGCGACGCGGAGGGACACTGACCCTTATCATCAATATATGACGAAAAGGGAGTGAGAATGAGTTGGTTTATGTTTGTTTGAAGTAATTATCAGAGAAAAAAAAAATCAGTTGTTAAATTTTTAGTAAACTCTTAAATGAACTTACATAAAGATATATAATATGAATTTAAATAAATAAGGACTTACCGAAGATTTATCATAGTACTCACGCACCAGTTTAGAGTGACTTGGCATTTTTAACTACATTCTCCAAGCCATTCCATAATCTAATTCCCTGGATTGAGGTAGACCGTCCCTTCAAACTAGTTCTGAATTGTGGTTTTACAAATATCTCTGTCACCGTAAGATTATAACAACGTTGTCTTTTAACAAAATGCATTTGGATATTTAAATCCAGTGAAATCCAGTTAATAAAATCCAAAATCCAATAATAATCCATTATTCTGAGCCCTATACATAACTGATAAAATATTATAATCTACCAAATCATGGAACTTCAATAACTTCAGTTGATAAAATAATGTGCTTGATGGATGACAGTAATGCTTTCTAGTGATAATACTTACAGCTCTTTTCTGTAATACAAAAACCGGCTTTGTAATTGTTTTACACGCTTTCTCCCAAATATCAATACAATAGATTAAGTGTGGAACAATGATTGTGTTATGTAACAAATACAGAGCTTTATCGTTCAATCGGTCTCTGACTTTGTACAGTACTACAATCGATTTAGCTATTTTTATTCTTACAGAATTTATGTGTTGTTTCCATGTCAGTTTGTCATCAATAATAACACCCAAAAACTTCACCTCATTCACTCTACAAATCTCAACACCCTCAATTTTGAATGGAACATCAACAGTTTTCTTTTTATTACTGAATATCATGTAATTAGTTTTTTCTAGATTTAATGATAATTTATTGATTTTAAACCAAGTTTGTATTTTGACAAATTCTGTCTTTATCAATTCCAACATTTGTTCTATATCTTCACCTAAACAAAAAAATGTGGTATCATCAGCAAAAAGTACACATTTAAGGAGTCCTGACACATTTACCAAGTCATTCACATATAAAATAAATAGCTTTGGTCCAAGTACAGAGCCTTGAGGAACTCCACATGTGATATTACAGAGGTCAGATCTTACATAATTTATCTGTACAAACTGTTTCCTATCTTTCAAATAGCTAGATACCCACTGTAATGCTGGTCCTCTAATACCTTATTTGTTCAAATTTTCAAGGAGAATGGTGTGATCAATAGTATCGAATGCTTTTTTAAATCAACAAAAATACTGATACAATATTGTTTTTGATCGACAGCAGTAGTTATTTGTTCCATTAATTCCACGATAGCCATTGATGTAGAGTGTTTTGCTCTAAACCCATACTGACTGATGCTTAGAATATTTTGTTTATCTATAAATTGATCTAGTCTGTTCACTAATAGTTTTTCAAGAATTTTTGAAAACTGTGGTAACAAGGATATAGGTCTATAATTATTGAACACACATTTATCACCATTTTAAAAAAGAGGAACAACCTTAGCTACTTTCATATTATCAGGAAATATTCCTGTTGAAAATGATAAATTACATTTATATGTAAACGGCTCAATAACATGACTCATTATGTCCTTTACAAACATCATATCCGTATCCACCCAGTCCTTTAATCTCTTGTCTGTAACACAACCCGTTAACTGCTGCCAATCAAATGGTGAATAAACTACTCTGTAGGGTTCATGCATTATAAAATAAGAAAATAACGCTATCCAAAGTATCCAAAGCACTGAAGAAGCTATGGCAGACAGAAGCCAAAACGTGGAGAACATTTTTTTGTCTGTTTTTTATTATACATATGAAAAAAAAAACTGCACAGTGCCTCACCAGCCATGAACCTCACCGCACGTCACTGGTACTTGAGTAGTGGTGCATTTGTTATTTTATCTTTCAGTCTTTCTAAAGCTGTCTCATGCACCTCTGGGGCGGCCGTGGTGTAGTGGTAATGGCAGTCGACCCCTGATCGGAAGGTTGGAGGTTCGAATCCCGCATCCGCCCACCATGTGTCGTTGTGTCCCTGGGCAAGACACTTAACCCCGAGTTGCTCCCGGTAGGTCTGGATGGCGCCTTGCAAGGCAGGCTACCACTACCGGTGTATGAATGTCTGAATGAATGGGTGGATGGCTGGTATTGTAAAGCGCTTTGGGGCTCCTCACAGTGGGCTGGAAAGCGCTATATAAATAAGCTCCATTTACCATTTACCTCTGTCCATTCCCACAAGTTCTCTTTGTGTGTAAGTTGTCTCAAAACTTCACAGTCTTCAGAAAGATGATCACAAAACTTTGAAAGGTAGTTTAGCACACCTACAAGCCTCTGTACACCATTAACATCTGTGGGTCTCGGCAGCTCATGGACTGCCCGTACTTTCTCTGGGTCAATCCGAAGGCCCTCTGCTGTTAATAAGTGTCCAATATAGGGTACAGCCTCTCTCCTCAGTTTAAACTTGTCTGCATTGAGTTTAATGTCCCTTTGTCTGCACCTCATTAGAAAACATCTCCTTCATTTAGCCATGTCTCAGATAGTGCTATTATTTTTAAAAGTTTTATTTAATCCTTTTAAATAATCTGATATGTTAGATATGTTTGCATTTAAACTTCTACAATTTAAATGAACAATAGAAAGACCTTCGTTAGTTGTGTTTATATCATTAAACTGCGGAGACAGGAGGAGACAAATTGAAATGAAAGAGGAGGAGAGAGGAAAAAGAGAGAGAGTGAAGGAGAAGTATGGGGTGGGAGACTTTAGCCCTCAACAGAGACATTCAATGATTCAGGCACTTGCTCGTGATATCAGTGAGCTAGCTGAACGCACAGACATACACTTGGTGGTAAAGAGGTCCTAAAACTGAAGCAGAATGTGGTGCAGCTTGTTTCCAGCTTTCACTTTTGTTTCTGTTCTTCTCTAAATCCAGTGTTGAATTCTCTGTGAGTTTAAAAATGAAAGAAGTAGTTTGAGTGCTATTGTTTTGTCAGAGCATGCAGCTTGAAAATCTGTCGTCCTCCAGCGAAAACATTTGTTTTCTCCTCTTTTATTTGTAAACCCCACAGCAAAAAGCAGTACATTACATTACCATAATATTTTACATGCTCCTCACTGGAGCTCCTCCTTTACTTTAAGACAAATCACTTGCAGTAGTTTAAGCCATTACCTGATAAAAGATCCTAATTCTGGGGAAGGGATATTATCCCTGAAATCACATTCAGTTATTTGCTGTCTTTCACAGCAAACATTGGAGTGGGACTGTTTTCTTGCCAGAGATAATCTCTTTTTAGTAACTATGCTAAAGCTGCCTACTGTCAGCAGCGAGCCATTTCCTCCCACCGCGGGCATTATGAAGAGCTTTACTGCAAGAGCAGATCTGAATCATTTGAAAGACAGTGACATGTTTTCATCAGGATGATTGATGGTGTAAAATTAAAAGAAGCTACAGAGCATTATGTTAGGGAGTCTAATCCTCAGTTGATCAAATGACACTAAGCTGTCAGTGTTTTTCAGAGACTATATAAAAAACTAGAAAGTTCCTGCAGAAACTTTGACGGGGACTGTCATGTTGCGGCCATTTAAAAATATTGATTTGACAGTACTATGTGTTGGGGTTCGCTCTCAGCTATCAATACACCAAATTTCAGCTCAACATGGCAAAATTTCAATTAGGTTTGTCTAATTTTTTTCTTTTAGTCTATAGTGGCCATCTTGAAATTTTATTTGAATTCAGTATTTATTGGGCATTGCTCTTAGCTATCGCCATACTAAACTTCAGCTTAATATCTCTAAAATGGCTGATTTATAATATATTTCCTTTTTAGCTCAGGCAGACCTCTTGGATTTTTGATTTGCAATCAGAGGCTATCAGGGATTGTTCTCAGCTACCAGTACATTGACATTCAGCTAAATAGCTCTGAAAACCTCTGTGTTTTATGAATTGTTAAATGGTAACTGGTAAATGGAGCTTACTTATATAGTGCTTTCCAGCCCCTATGAGGGGCCCCAAAGCGCTTCACAGTACCAGCCATCCATCCATTCATACACTCATTCATACACCGGTAGCGGTAGATGCCATGCAAGGCGCCAGCCAGTCCTACCGGGAGCAACTCGGGGTTAAGTGTCTTGCCCAGGGACACAACGAGGTATGCAGTGACCGAGGATCGAACCCCAGACCTTCCGGTCCTGAGCCGGCTGCCCTGCCTCTACACCATCTTGGCCCCCAATAAATTGAATAGTTTTCATTTGATACTATTTCTATCTTAACATGTGATTCTGGACCTGCCATTGTGTATCTGTTCCTACCAAACTCAGCTGGTCGAAGCAGATGGCCGCTTGTCCTAAGCCTGGTTCTGCTAAAGGTTTCTTCCTCATGAGGGAGTTTTTCCTTTCCACTGCCTTCATCTTGTTCAAGAAGAGAGTGCTGTGATGGAGTTAAATTCAAAGCAGTCTGCTCCTCAGATACATATCATTAAATTATTATTTTTGTAATTGAATGTTTATGTTCATTGCCCTGAGCTGACTTCTGTTGTGATTTGGTGCTATTGAAATTTAATTTTAAAATAGCTTTAGTGACCATCTTGAATTTGTAGATTTGAATCCAGAATGTGTCATCGCTATCAACTACATCACACCAAATTTCAGCTCATCTTTTAAAATAGCCGTTATCATATTTTTTCAATTTTAATTATGGTAGCCATCTTGGATTTTTAATTTGCATTAGGAATGTATAACAACTTGCTCTCAGCTATGATCAAACCGAATTTCAGCTCAATATCTCAATGAATGACTAAGTTATAGTCAATTTTGAGATTTCTGAAGTAGTTGTGGCCATCATCGAGGCCATCCATCTTCATTCAAAATGGCTCCAAAATGTACCAATGTTTTGTTCAGGGACCTCTCCACTCTAGGTCATGTGACCTCACTGTGGCAGTTAGAGTCTGTGAAGAGTTCTGTCAGTGTTTAACAATGATAAAAATTATGTCTTTGTTTGTAAATTATGTTGCCATTGTAACTCGGGGGGCCCTGGGGGGGAGTACTCCGGGAGTATGGGGTACCAGGCCCATTGATATGGGCTGTTAGGTCCCTGTACGACCTGTGTCAGAGCTTGGTCCGCATTGCCGGCAGTAAGTCAGGCTAGTTTCCAGTGAGAGTTGGAACTCCGCCAAGGTTGCCCTTTGTCACCGATTCTGTTCATAACTTTTATGGACAGAATTTCTAGGCGCAGTCAAGGTGTTGAGGATCTGTTTGGTGGCCTTAGAATCACTTCTCTGTTTTTTGCAGATGATGTGGTCTTATTGGCTTCATCAGGTCGTGATCTACAGCTTTCACTGGAGCGGTTTGCAGCCGAGTGTGACACGGCCGGGATGAGGATCAGTTCCTCCAAATCCAAGGCCATGGTCTTGAGCCGGAAAAAGGTAGAGTGAACTCTCTGGGTCGGGGAGGAGGTCCTGCCCCAAGTGGAGGAGTTTAAGTATCTTGGGGTCTTGTTCACGAATGAGGGAAAACTGGAGCATGAGATCGATGGGCGGATAGGTGCAGCGTTGGCAGTGAAGCGGGGTGTTTGTTGTGGTGAAGAGAGAGCTGAGTCAAAAGGCAAAGCTCTCAATTTACCGATCGATCTACGTTCCCACCCTCATCTATGGTCATGAGCTTTGGGTTGTGACCGAAAGAACGAGATCTCGGATACAAGCGGCTGAAATGAGTTTTCTCCGCAGGGTGTCTGGACTCTCCCTTAGAGATAGGGTGAGAAGCTCAGTCATCCGGGAGGGACTCAGAGTAGAGCCGCTGCTTCTCCACATCGAGAGGAGCCAGTTGAGGTGGCTCGGGCATCTGGTTAGGATGCCTCCTGGACGCCTCCCTGGTGAGGTGTTCCGGGCATGTCCCACCGGGAGGAGACCCAGAGGAAGACCCAGGACACGCTGGAGGGACTATGTTTCTCGGCTGGCCTGGGAACGCCTTGGGATTCCTCCAGAGGAGCTGGCCCAAGTGGCTGGGGAGAGGGAAGCCTGGGCCTCCCTACTTAGGCTGCTACCCCCACGACCCGACAATGGATAAGCGGAAGAGAATGGAATGGATGAATGGATGGTAACTCGAAATGCCAATAAAAGTGATACCACACATCACAGCACTGAGCCAGTCATTTTGATATAACATTTGTGGGCAGACACATCGCGGTTCGGGCCACTTCGGGCTGCTTTTGGCCAGGCCCTAAAATTGTGCCGCTCAGGGTGGCTGCATGTTGGACTCTGTTACATTCATTCTGTGATGTTGCTTTTGGAAACTTTAACTCATTTTTTTCTGGATGTTACTCAATTTATTTGGATGACTATTTCCTCTTGTATTAGATGCTGTGCAGCTGGAAGGATTTTTACTGAAACTTTTTAAAAGACTTTTGGACATTTGTTATGATGCATAACCATACCAACAAGGTTTACAACCAGGAGCAGCTGATTAACATCTCAATAGCTTAAATAATATCTAAGCTACAGTGCCAAATCACAAATGAGTTAAAAAGACGAGTTCATGGATGCATTCATTCCCATGGATGCATTCATTCCCATCTTGCTGCCAGTTGTGCTCGAGTGCCTGACCACTGAGATCCTTAGATCTCCTAAGGAGATCCTGGAACTAGCAGGAAACACAGCTCGTGACAGCAGAAGGACCGGGATCATCCCCTGGCACCTGCAGCTGGTTGTCTGCAGCAACGAAGAGCTTGGCAGGCTGCTGGGAGGAGTGGCCATCATTCTGGGAGGAGTTCTACCCAGCATTCGGACGGCCCTGCAGCCTTGAGGAACTGAGAGGGTAGCAGAGTCCGGTTGGAAGGATCGAATGGCATCTGTGGCAAGTTTATTTGGATTTGCTGTGGGGCAGACCTTTACAAGAGACCCTTCCTGCCTACAGCCATCAGTATCTATAACATATCTCAATGAAAAGAGGATAATGAGTTATAACAACATTTATTTCCCTTTGGGATTAATAAAGTATTTTTGAATTGAATTGAAAAAAAGAAACTGTCCAGATGACCCAATTGAGAATTATTGGATTTGGTACCTGGATTCTTGAGCATGAACTTTCTTGCCTTGAACCACTTTGGCTGTGGCTGCCTGCCTGGGAGGAGTTGACGAGGGACAGGACAGCCCTCAGAAACCATCTTGGCTACAGCAAACTGGTTGGTCCACTGGTTGGTGTTTACTCCTTGGTGGGGAAACAGTTTGTTGTAACTCCTCTGACTGATGATGCCTTCTGGATAGAGGGTGAAACGTTTCTATAAAAAAATAAACTGTCCAGATGACCTGACTGAGAATTATTGGATCAGGTAAGAATAGTTCTTGATCTTCAGGGTCTGAAGTTTCTGGAGTCACTGGGGGTGCCATCACGGATTTTGGCTTTAACTGCTCTGGTTTGGAGGCTTGTGACAGGTAACCACAAGTCAGCAGCAGGTCATGGTGGAGGGTCCTAATGGGACGATCCTTGCCTTCTAGTTTAACTGTTCATTCATTCATTCATTCAACCTTTATTTATACAGGCTAGCCTCGTTGAGTCACGGGGACTCATTTACAAGAGGGACCTTGCACTACTTCTCATACTTGCACTAATGTCTGTATTACATCACTGCCTATAATCATAATACTGTTTACATTCTCTGTTTACATTTATTAATACTGTTTACTTTTATTACTACTGCTTACATGTAATTACTACTGTTTACATTTATTTACACTACTCTAATATCTACACCACTGCTGGTACATATACAGTGTGCTCTGAACGGTCTTATTTAGGTCTTATTTAGGGATGCCCAATGTGCCTTACTGCATATGCCACTTTTTGCCTCTATAACAACATCAACTACTACCTCATACATATACTGTGTACATTGACTCATACGCTGCTTTGCCACTTTGCAAATGTCAATGCTAGAAACCTTTAGTTTATTTTAGTTATACTTTTTATACTCTTTTTTTATACTAGTATGCAAAAACTCAGGACAATATTATGTTCATTAAATGTTTAATGTTTTAGTTTTAGAGTTGGTGTAAATTTTCATACTCTTATACCACTATGCAAAAAACTCAGGACAGTGTTAGGTTTACTATTTTATGCTTATGTCTATTATTATATGTTTCAGTGTTTCAATGTTTAGATGTTTACTGTTGCACCGAGGGACTGAGAGAAACGCAATTTCGGTCCTGTGTATGTCCTGCACTGTACATATTGCAGATCTGACAATAAAGTTGACTTTGACTTTGACTTTGACTTTGATATACTATATATACCAGAAGAGTGTTGGCTGTCCTCTGGAGAATATTCACATCTGGCTCCCACCGACCTGCAAGCTTGTGTTTGCCTTGTAGTTTGACATTTCAAACCAGAACTCTATCCCCAAATGAGAGGTCTGCAACTGTGACTTGCTTGTTGAATTTGAGTTTGTTCCTTCCCATGACCTTCTCGAGTTTTCCGTTGCGATTTTGTAACTTTCTTTGAGGTGTGACAAGCTTTTCAACATACTGTAAATGAGATGTGGATGGGTTTTCAGACACAGGCAGTCCAAAAGCTAAGTCAGCCGGAAGGAGGGTTGACGACCAAATTTCAGCTTTCCAGTGCAAGTATTTTATTCCAATCCGATTCTTTATTGTGTGAATGTTTATGATGCATTCACACTATTGTGATCCATTTTTCTGCTGTTTGTTTTTCCGTGCAATTCGTGTCTGGCAGTTTTTAACCTATTTCAACAAATCATAAATAAAAACGTTCAGCTGTTCCAGGACAATCCTGTTATTACTTTTGGTATTGGTGCAACTTTACATTTTTGCAATATTTATCCTTTTCTGCCATTTTTTTCCTCATAGAAAATGAACTGAGCTCATTTTACATCCTTCAAATCTTTAAATCTGTTAACAAACTTTTACTGCTCCTTTCACATTTTGCTCTGCTTCTGCTTCTTTTAGCTTCCTTGTGCATATTTAAACCTTTTTCATCTGCTTTGTGCTCCTTTCAACTTCTTTCTGCAAGTTTCAGCTTTTTCTACAATTTCAGCTTCTATACAACTGTTTTATGCTAATTTGAGCTTTTTCAGCTAATTGCACATTTTTTGCACGCCAGCTTTATTCAGCCTATTTCAGCAAAAATGTGTTCTCTCCACGTCGGCTGATACCGATCTTGTTCCAATATCATCATCATCATTGATTTTATATGAGGCTGTAATAATCTCCACTCAAGTACAATGTGTACACATATATGCATGCATGTCCAAAAAGGCAACTTGAGGTAAGTTTTATTAATGTTTGATAAGTTTCAAAGTTACAATTAAATTCTGCTAACACAAAATGTGATTTATTTTATGCCTAGCTTTAAAGTGTATATTAATGTGATTAATTTAAGTGATTGTTTGTTTAAGGTTATTTTATATATTGTTTTAAATAAGGGGGTGATATAATAAAATTTTTCTTCTTTCCGAACTCTTTTCATTCAATGTTTTCATCTTGATGAATTTGTTTTATTTTGTCTCTTTTAAATGAATGAATAAATGAATTAAATAAAATATTATATGGCTTTACATCTGCTAAGTTCTTGGTATTAACCAACACGGACATGTTCCTGTTTTTAGTATTTTACATCGCTTTATAATGTAACTGTTTATGTTTCGTTGTTTTTTAAAATAAAGTTTTCTTGTATTTTTAATTAATATGCTTTTTATGATAGTCTACTGTTGTACTGATAAATATCTCCTGGAGGGTAAACTATATGGAGCTTATTTATACAGCACCTTCCAGCCCTGTATGGGGGGCCCCAAAGCGCTTTACAATACCAGCAATCCATCCATTCATACACACATTCATACACCGGTAGCGGTAGGCTGCCATGCAAGGCGCCAGCCAGTCCTACCGGGAGCAACTCGGGGTTAAATGTCTTGCCCAAGGACACAACGACACATGGTGTGGGATATCGGGATTCGAACCTCCAACCTTCCGATTGGGGGACGACTGCCATTACCACTACACCACGGCAGCCCAAATATCTTGGCTGCAAGTATCAAGCTGCAAAATCCTTTGTTTGCTACAACTGATAGCGGTTGGTCATGAATTACGATGAAATTTAGCAACTTATCGGTGAACAGTTGAGCTCCGGGGCTTCAGCGGTGTGTTTTTCTTGTTCAGTCGGGGTGGGCGCTCGGATTTCGGTCAGCCGCTCTCGGCCTGTCCCTCCATCGAGACGAGGACGTGGCTGGCTGGGGTCGGGATGCCAGTGTTTCGGTTCAGTGAGAGTGGCGTCCCGCTGGGGCCCCGGTGCTCGAATGTCTAACGTAAAACTAACTTGACCACGGTTTAATGTGGCGCTATGGCTCTGCAGACATTGCACGTTGCTGTCTTGCGGTGTTTGGTGTAAAATATTCCCACATAGCAGACATGTTACCACGAAAAGTTGTCTAGCTGTTAGCTACAGTGCTACTGCACATTGTAGCTGGCTGTAAACTATAAAGGGATTTCCTGAATGTGAGGTGGGTCTTATTACTCTGGGTTCATGAGACACGCCTCCATTCAGGAAATCCATTCCATAGTTTGAAGCCTACGTGCATCATGGATCGGAAATATCAGCAGGTTGTATCAGAAAATCTGATACGTAAACTATGCTGGTATCGGAGGCCAATACCGATACTGGATCGGATCAGCCCCATCCCTAGTTTCTTTGTTTAGCTAATTTCAGCTTTTATTTGATAATTTCCACTTTTTGTACTAATTTCTGCTATGTTCAACAAAGATGTGTTGTTTCTGCTTTCTTCTACTAATTTAAGCTTGTTTTTCATTTTCAGCTATTTTTTAAAGCATTTTAGCTAATTTTAGTTGTTTTCAAGTTTTTTGTGGTAATTTCTGCTATTTTCAGCTTAATTTATTTATTTCTGCTAAATTCAGCTCCTTTCAGCTTTTTTCTTCTGGGTTTAGCCTTTACTGCTATTTCTGCTACTTTTTATCTGTTTTGCACTAAATGTAGGTTTTTCCAGCTAAATCCACATCTTTACTTAATTTCAGGTCCTTCCACTTCCTTCTGGTAATTTAAGCTTTTGTGTGTGTGTGTGTGCGTGTGTGTGTGTGTGTGTGTGTGTGTGTGTGTGTGTGTGTGTGTGTGTGTGTGTGTGTGTGTGTGTGTGTGTGTCTTTTCAGCTACTTTTTGGCAATTTTTACTGATTTCTGTTTTTTTTAGTTAATGCCCTAATTTTTGTGCTCATTTAAGCTTATTTTAATCTGATTCAGCAAATGTGTTATTCCTGCTTTCTTCTGCTAACTTAGGCTTGGTCTTCTTTTTCAGCTACATTTCAGCATGCTTTTAGCTAATTTCAGCTGTTTATCAGCAAGTTCTTCACTAATAAGCATTCACACTGCTTTTCGCAGGAAGTGCAATTTCTCCAGTTATAAATATGTTGTTGTTTTTTATATACAGTTATCCAGGAAATATCTTCATGTTTGTCCCTCCCTCAGCTCTTTTTCATCTATCCACTCACAAAGAAGATTGGAAGCTTCAGTTGCAGCAGCTTCTCATTACAGTACATTTTAATTGAGCTGTCTGTGTTCGAATGGACATGAATATTGCAACATGGAGGTCTTTTTAATATGCTCAGACCAGTCCAAATGTTTTAATATTCACTGTGTAAATTATTGAAACTGTGTTCACGGGCAGCACTGGATCATTCATCACAAGTGTTAGTCGCTCATGTTTAAGGAGGGAAATAATTTTAATTGTGAGTGCTGCAGCTGAAACTGATTGTAGTTTATCAGTAGTTGAGCTCATACCTTTTTCTGTTTGTGGACTCCAAATCACCATTTTTAGCTTTTCTAATTGGGGAGAAAAAGAAGACAGTGTTTGTGACATGCATTCATTTTTGTCCTCAGGCCCATCTCTTTTTTCCCATTGTCTTTGAAGTCCTCAAACACTTCAGGCATGAACACACACACACAAACAGAGGAAATTATTCAAAAAAATCCTCATGTGATGTTTCATTGAACAGATGCATCTGCAGTAGTCACAGTGATAAAGTTAGCTTTTCAAGTGACTGAGCTCAGCAATTTATTAAAAGCTGGGTAAACGCCGGCGGTGACAGACGCTGCTGCCGGAGGCTGCACATATGCATGTGTCGCGTGTTGTGCTGGAAGATGGATCGGAGTACAGATTGTAAGTGACATGTTAATTTCTTCTCCGTCACTCACGACTGAGGCGTTAGCTCCCAAAGTAAAGGAACATGAGCCCGAGCCATCAAGGACTTCCTCCTCCTCTTCTGTTCTTTTCTCATTTATCCTCTTTTTTTCTTCCTCCCTGCTGTCTGTCACTGCATGTTCCTTCACTTACTCGGATCAAAGAAATGTTTAATTTATCTTTTCTTGCAGCATGCCGGTGAACTGCCTGATGTCTGGAAGATTGGTCCTTATAGAGCAATGAACATTTGATTGTTCTATAGGTCAGGCCACACGTTTGGACACTCAAGGAAAATTATGAAGCCTCAGCATCACAGTGTTGCGCTACACCAAAATTTGTAATCCGAATGAGCGGGGTGGTTTATGCCGATTCATAATTCGAATGGTGTGCATGTAAACACTTAATCTGATCATTTTATTCCAATTGTGGAAAACTGACCTGACTACGCATGTGCGACTTATGTCCACTTCACAAATTCCTGCCTGACTAATGCTAATGTAGTGAGATAGACCCCTCATCTCTGACCTGGGTTTGCATCTTTTCACATCTCTCTGAAACTCTGAGTGGTACATTGCTCCTGAGGCTCTCAAGGAGACAAGTGGACACTATTTTTTTTTACATTATTTTGAATCAAAACACAATAAGTCATAAGAGACTCTCTTATTCCTTTATTTTGTGTTAATGAATAACCTTGTGTTAAGTAAGCATTATTGAATTCAATGTTTGATAATTCAAACTGTTCAATTCAAGTTGGAAATCCAATGTTATTTCAAAATGATGGTCACTTCTTCATATGATGAATCAAATGGTGAGAGTGAATTAATATGTCAGACTGAACTCCTCAGTTTGTTAGAAGTTAGAATAGTTTTAATCAGTTGTTTTATGAAGCTGGATCCAGTCTAATCTGTTCTCTCTCTTCATTCTAAACAACTTCTTAAAAACAATCCTCTCTTCCAAGTGACCTTCATGCACTAACTCTTCCACTGGTTCGTTTGGACCAATTGGGGAGGAACAGGTCACTGATCATCAGATCCTTTCTTAAAGTTCTAAGCTGTTGCTGGAACTGACAGAGTCGGTGGTGGACCTCAAGCCATGAGGTTCCCCAAAGAGCTGAATGAACGCCAGTCACACGCTAAGGACACGTCATTCAGTTAAAGACTTATAACATGCCAAGTTATAAGTCATCTTCAAGAGCTGGAAAGCTTCATCTGAATAAATTCCTTCAAGGAAGTTTTTATCTTGAAAAGCCAACCGGAACTGAGGTCGTTACTTTGGTGAGGTGGAAGCCGTCTTGTTAGCGAGCCGTTGCAAAAATGGACGCCGGTCGCCTGTAAGCCGTAGCACGAACGGACAGTTCGTGCACGTGAGGTTGGGTCAAGTTTACCGAAGCAGAGACCAAAAATCTTCGCACAGTTAAAACGTTGATGTCCATTCGACCGAGTCGAGCGGAAGCCACCGGAGAGCTGCCATGCCTCTCCTCATCCTTCATTTTCCTCATCCTCCATTTTCTCTTCACTGAAACTTTCTTATCTTAAGTAACTAAACTTTAAGGTATTGTGCCAGCAGAGATATAAGTTATTAAAACCCATAACTTGTGTTCTGTTGTTCCTATGAAATTACGGGCGCGTGTTTCATCTATGCTGAAGTTCATTATAGGACAAATGATCAACCAATCATGTACATAATGTGTGATGTAATTTAATGATTCTGTTAAATAAATTGTCCAGTCCTACTGTACCAACATAAGTTTAAAGTTTCCTTGAATTATGCGTCTGCTCTTTGTGGACTTCACATCTGCCTTCAACACCATGATCCCCCAAACTCTGATAGACAAACTATCTACACTTGGACTAAGCCCCTCTATTTGTAACTGGATACTAGACTTCTTAACAGATAGACCACAGTCCGTGAAGATCCACAACTTCTCCTCCTCCACCATAACCCTCAGCACTGGCTCTCCTCAGGGATGTGTGCTGAGCCCCCTTCTGTTCACTCTGCTCACATATGATTGTACAGCCACACTTCCAGGCTGTCATATTGTTAAGTTTGCAGATGATACAGCGGTGGTGGGATGCATTACAAACAATGATGAGTCCAGCTACAGACAGGAGGTGGAACACCTGGAGAGCTGGTGCAAAGAGAACAATCTTCACATGAATGTGAAGAAGACAAAGGAGATGATTGTGGACTTCAGAAGGAACAAACACACCCATGCCCCACTGAAAATAGGTGGGTCTGCAGTGGAAGTGGTCTCCAGCTACAAATACTTGGGTGTACACATGAATGATAACCTCAGCTGGAGCAACAACACCACCAGCCTGATCAAGAAAGGTCATCAGAGACTCTACTTCCTCAGACGGCTGAGACGAGCTGGTCTGAGCAGCCCAGTCCTCACCTCCTTCTACAGGTGTGCAGTGGAGAGCATCCTGTGCTCCAGCATCAACGTGTGGCATGGAGGCTGCACAGTTGAAGAGAGGAAAGCTCTGCAGAGAGTGGTGAAGGCTGCACAGAAGTCTGTTGGAGTCAGTCTCCCCACCATCACAGACATTTACACCTCCAGATGCAGGAAAAGAGCCACCTGCATCATGAAAGACCTCACTCATCCAGCACACTCACTCTTTGCCCCACTCCCCTCAGGACGGAGGTTGAGGAGCATCAAGTGTAGAACCACTAGACTGAGGAACAGCTTCTACCCTGAGGCTGTTAGACTCATGAATAAATAAAAATAAAATAAAAAATAAACACTGCAAAATATCACATCATACTGATGCTGATCTGTTTTCTTGTTGCTGTGTTCATCTGTGACCATCTGCTCATACAAACTCATGTTCGTGCTGCTGTGTATTACTAGTTGATGCTTTTCTTAGTTAGCTGTGTATTACTAGTTGATGCTTTTCTTAGTTAGTTCTAGATGTTATTACTGTTTTTCTCTTTCATTTGTTGTTGGATGTAACTGGGACCTCGTGTACATAATCTCGTTTTCATCTCATGTACCACATGCGGTGCAAATGACAATAAAGACTCTCTGACTCTGACTCTGAATTACATCTAGTCTAATCACCTCCAAGGTATATAATTATTGATATTGATCCAAAAAGAGAGAACTCGTGAATATTGATGATAAGTTTGTGTCAGATGAAATCTACTCAAATCTTTCATCTGGAATTCATTCATTCATTCAACCTTTATTTAGTCAGGTAAATCTTTTGAACCTCATGGGCTCATTTACGAAAGCGACCTGCTAAAACTAAAGAACAATGAACAGCAGTGGTAGAATTTCCTTAAACCATAAACAATAAACAACAAACAATAAACAATAGAAAACAAAAGAGAGAAAAAAACAAAAGAAAGTTTTTTTTTAACAAAGTATCAAAAAACTAGCAAAACATTATAAGGTCATCCATCCATCCATCCATCCATCTTCTTCCGCTTATCCGGGGTCGGGTCGCGGGGGTAGCAGCCTAAGTAGGGAGGCCCAGACTTCCCTCTCCCCAGCCACTTGGAGCAGCTCCTCCGGTGGAATCCCAAGGCGTTCCCAGGCCAGCCGAGAAACATAGTCCCTCCAGCGCGTCCTGGGTCTTCCTCTGGGTCTCCTCCCGGTGGGACATGCCCGGAACACCTCACCAGGGAGGCGTCCAGGAGGCATCCTAACCAGATGCCCGAGCCACCTCAACTGGCTCCTCTCGATGTGGAGAAGCAGCGGCTCTACTCCGAGTCCCTCCCGGATGACTGAGCTTCTCACCCTATCTCTAAGGGAGAGTCCAGCCACCCTGCGGAGAAAACTCATTTCAGCCGCTTGTATCCGAGATCTTGTTCTTTCGGTCATAACCCAAAGCTCATGACCATAGATGAGGGTGGGAACGTAGATCGATCGGTAAATTGAGAGCTTTGCCTTTTGACTCAGCTCTCTCTTCACCACGACAGACCGGTACAGCGCCCGCTTCACTGCGGACGCTGCACCTATCCGCCTATCGATCTCACGCTCCAGTTTTCCCTCATTCGTGAACAAGATCTCGGGATCATTATAAGGTAGACGTATAAAATCAAAGACAGGAACAAATCTGCATTGGTTTTTGCCAGGATTCCAACAGATTCTGAAAACCATTTAGAGAAGTCAAGGTCGAGAGCTTCAGATCTTTTTGTAAGATATTCCATGAAGCAGGAGCAGAGTAGGAGAAGGCCCTTTTTCCAAGTTCAGTCCTCACTGACGGAACACTGCAGGTAATCATGTCCTGAGAGCGCACACTGTAGCTGCACTCACGCAAAGACATGTAGGAGGAGATGTATGAGGGCAGCAGACCAAGAAGTGATTTAAAGATGAAAATGTACCAGTGGAAGAGTCTGCGTGAGGTTAATGATGTCCAGTTAACCAGTGAATACAGGGTGCAGTGGTGGGTACGATAATCACAACCAGTTATGAATCTTAGTGCACCATGATAGACAACATCCAACTTCCGCAGGGTGCTTGTAGGAGCATTCATGTAGAGAATGTCACCGTAATCAATGGAGGGAATATTGTACAATCAGCAAAACTGACTAGTATTATATCCCTACACTAATAATATTAGCATGTTGGGAAGAAAAACTGGTCGGTGAGCGACAACATTTCTACTAGAAACTTTGAAAGAGCTCAAAATGATCTGTATTACCTTTAGCTCAGTCAGGGAGTGCAGTAACATCTGCACCATAATTAAAACCAGTTGCGGGTCCATTTTAGGCCTCAGGTTTATTTACGTTCATCTCGTAGAGCTTCTTCTTATGTGTATTTTTAAGGAGAGTTTACCACTCTGCGCACATCAGTACTTCTGTTCAGAATAAAAGCCCTCTGCATGTAAATGCTCATCATGATTAGATGGTGCTCATGTAAACGATACATTTGAATAATTTAATCTGAAAACATTTCAATCCAATCAAAGAACTTTGCGCATGTAAACATAACTACTATCTTGATAAGATAGAACGATGCTATATAAGTACAGTACATTTACCATTTACAATTTTTTTTTATCATGGTGTGTCCTCATTTACCCATTCATCACATTCATAGTATCCACCTTAATCATGGGGGGGTCCTGTAGAAGCGATTATGGGACTTACTTCCGTTTCACACCGGAAGTAGAATTTCTACACTGGCTCCTTCGTTGTTTACTTGCTAATCTGTACGCGTCGTTGAAGTTCTGTTTTCTGTTATGTCGAGCTAATATCTTCACGAAGATGTCCTTGCGGAGCTTGGGTACCTGTTGCGCTGTTTGTGGCTGTAAGAATAATCAGACTGAGCTGAATTTGTGGCTGCAACTAGTGTGTGTTGAACCCAAAATGTTGTATGTGTGCTCGTTTCATTTTGTGGACAAAAAGCCAACCGAAGAAAAACTGCATCCTTCTTTGTGGCTGGGCTACGAGAAACCACCTGAAAAAAGCTGCCGTGTCCTCCAGAGGATCGGCAGCAGTGACACGAGAACACCAGGTATGATTTAAGAGACAGCTTTTAGTTTTATGATTTTATGTAGTCAGTGATTAAATGATACTAATATTTTCGTTCATAACTGGCAAATAAACACACGCACCTATATATGTATGCTGTGTGTGCGTTTATTTATATATATATATATATATATATATATATA
>JBBPBX010030687.1:0-19422 GCA_038048925.1 Garcialebias charrua
CCATAAATCCATCAGCAGCATCACATCTATCAGAAACATGTTGCAACCATCATGTTTTTGAAACCAGTGCGTTGATGAGTGTCCATGTGCATGAGAAAGAAGTCCATGAACTCAGAAAAAGCTAGAAGCAGCAGAAAAATGAAACAAAATTGCCTTACTTTGACTGAAGTGTAGGTAGACAGATGTTTTTCTCATGATCAAACCTGCATCTGATGGAACTGCTTAGCCATTGCTCAACAATGAATGTTGGGAGCATTTTAGGCCAGCTGTTAGTTCAGGCAGGTGTCAGTTCAGGTCTGTGGTCCTGATGTGAGCAGGTCTGTGCATCACATGAAGTTTTTTTGGTTTTTGGCAGCAGTCATTTAGGCAGAACGACACAAAGGTGATGGATGGAGGCAACATGCAGGACACCAGAGGCAGGCTGGAGGACAGGCAGCACCAGAGGCTCATCCATGAGGTGGAGCAGATGAACTGTTGGAACACAACCACACACAGACGTCAGCACCTGCAGAGAACAACAACACAGACAACAACAACTTCTCCTTACCTGTGTGGTGCATGTGTGGAGGACAGGCAGGAGGCTGGAGGACAGGCAGGAGCTGGAGGACAGGCTGGAGGCTGGAGGACAGGCTGGAGGCTGGACGACAGGCTGGAGGCAGAGGAGCAGGAGCACGTAGCACCAGAGGCTCATCCATGAGGTGGAGCAACACGCGGATGAACTGTTGGAACACAACCACACACAGACGTCAGCACCTGCAGAGAACAACAACACAGACAACAACAACTTCTCCTTACCTGTGTGGTGCATGTATGGAGGACAGGCAGGAGGCTGAAGGACAGGCAGGAGGCTGGAGGACAGGCAGGAGGCTGGAGGACAGGCTGGACGACAGGCTGGAGGCAGAGGAGCAGGAGCACGTAGCACCAGAGGCTCATCCATGAGGTGGAGCAACACGCGGATGAACTGTTGGAACACAACCACACATAGACGTCAGCACCTGCAGAGAACAACAACACAGACAACAACAACTTCTCCTTACCTGTGTGGTGCATGTGTGGAGGACAGGCAGGAGGCTGGAGGACAGGCAGGAGGCTGGAGGACAGGCAGGAGGCTGGACGACAGGCTGGAGGCTGGACGACAGGCTGGAGGCAGAGGAGCAGGAGCACGTAGCACCAGAGGCTCATCCATGAGGTGGAGCAACACGCGGATGAACTGTTGGAACACAACCACACACAGATGTCAGCACCTGCGGAGAACAACAACACAGACAACAACAACTTCTCCTTACCTGTGTGGTGCATGTGTGGAGGACAGGCAGGAGGTTGGAGGACAGGCAGGAGGCTTGAGGACAGGCTGGAGGCTGGACGACAGGCTGGAGGCTGGACGACAGGCTGGAGGCAGAGGAGCAGGAGCACATAGCACCAGAGGCTCATCCATGAGGTGGAGCAACACGCGGATGAACTATTGGAACACAACCACACACAGACGTCAGCACCTGCAGAGAACAACAACACAGACAAGAACAACTTCTCCTTACCTGTGTGGTGCATGTGTGGAGGACAGGCAGGAGGCTGGAGGACAGGCAGGAGGCTGGAGGACAGGCTGGAGAATGGAGGACAGGCTGGACGACAGGCTGGAGGCAGAGGAGCAGGAGCACGTAGCACCAGAGGCTCATCCATGAGGTGGAGCAACACGCGGATGAACTGTTGGAACACAACCACACACAGACGTCAGCACCTGCAGAGAACAACAACACAGACAACAACAACTTCTCCTTACCTGTGTGGTGCATGTGTGGAGGACAGGCAGGAGGCTGGAGGACAGGCTGGAGGCTGGAGGACAGGCTGGAGGCTGGACGACAGGCTGGAGGCAGAGGAGCAGGAGCACGTAGCACCAGAGGCTCATCCATGAGGTGGAGCAACACGCGGATGAACTGTTGGAACACAACCACACACAGACGTCAGCACCTGCAGAGAACAACAACACAGACAACAACTTCTCCTTACCTGTGTGGTGCATGTGTGGAGGACAGGCAGGAGGCTGGAGGACAGGCAGGAGGCTGGAGGACAGGCTGGACGACAGGCTGGAGGCAGAGGAGCAGGAGCACGTAGCACCAGAGGCTCATCCATGAGGTGGAGCAACACGCGGATGAACTGTTGGAACACAACCACACACAGACGTCAGCACCTGCAGAGAACAACAACACAGACAACAACAACTTCTCCTTACCTGTGTGGTGCATGTGTGGAGGACAGGCAGGAGGCTGGAGGACAGGCAGGAGGCTGGAGGACAGGCAGGAGGCTGGAGGACAGGCTGGAGGACAGGCTGGAGGCTGGAGGACAGGCTGGAGGCAGAGGAGCAGGAGCACGTAGCACCAGAGGCTCATCCATGAGGTGGAGCAACACGCGGATGAACTGTTGGAACACAACCACACACAGATGTCAGTACCTGCGGAGAACAACAACACAGACAACAACAACTTCTCCTTACCTGTGTGGTGCATGTGTGGAGGACAGGCAGGAGGTTGGAGGACAGGCAGGAGGCTTGAGGACAGGCTGGAGGCTGGACGACAGGCTGGAGGCTGGACGACAGGCTGGAGGCAGAGGAGCAGGAGCACGTAGCACCAGAGGCTCATCCATGAGGTGGAGCAACACGCGGATGAACTATTGGAACACAACCACACACAGACGTCAGCACCTGCAGAGAACAACAACACAGACAACAACAACTTCTCCTTACCTGTGTGGTGCATGTGTGGAGGACAGGCAGGAGGCTGGAGGACAGGCAGGAGGCTGGAGGACAGGCTGGAGGCTGGAGGACAGGCTGGAGGCAGAGGAGCAGGAGCACGTAGCACCAGAGGCTCATCCATGAGGTGGAGCAACACGCGGATGAACTGTTGGAACACAACCACACATAGACGTCAGCACCTGCAGAGAACAACAACACAGACAACAACAACTTCTCCTTACCTGTGTGGTGCATTGTGTGGAGGACAGGCAGGAGACTGGAGGACAGGCTGGAGGACAGGCTGGAGGCAGAGGAGCAGGAGCACGTAGCACCAGAGGCTCATCCATGAGGTGGAGCAACACGCGGATGAACTGTTGGAACACAACCACACACAGACGTCAGCACCTGCAGAGAACAACAACACAGACAAGAACAACTTCTCCTTACCTGTGTGGTGCATGTGTGGAGGACAGGCAGGAGGCTGGAGGACAGGCAGGAGGCTGGAGGACAGGCTGGAGAATGGAGGACAGGCTGGAGGCTGGACGACAGGCTGGAGGCAGAGGAGCAGGAGCACGTAGCACCAGAGGCTCATCCATGAGGTGGAGCAACACATGGATGAACTGTTGGAACACAACCACACACAGACGTCAGCACCTGCGGAGAACAACAACACAGACAACAACAACTTCTCCTTACCTGTGTGGTGCATGTGTGCAGGACAGGCAGGAGGCTGGAGGACAGGTAGGAGGTTGGAGGACAGGCAGGAGGCTTGAGGACAGGCTGGAGGCTGGAGGACAGGCTGGAGGCTGGACGACAGGTTGGAGGCAGAGGAGCAGGAGCACGTAGCACCAGAGGTTCATCCATGAGGTGGAGCAACACGCGGATGAACTGTTGGAACACAACCACACACAGACGTCAGCACCTGCAGAGAACAACAACACAGACAACAACAACTTCTCCTTACCTGTGTGGTGTATGTGTGCAGCTGGAGGACAGGGAGGAGGCTGGCGGTAGAGCAGCAGGAGCATGGTACGTGGTACCTGACGCTGTTCCATGAGGCGGAGCAGCAAGTGGAACTGTTGAAACACAAACACACACACAGACGTGAACACCTGCTGATAACAACAACAACACAGACAACAACAACTTCTCCTTACGTGTGTGGTGTGGTGCGTAGCAGATGTGTGGATGGACCAGGGGGACGTGCCGCTTTGGAGGCTGTCGAGAGAGAGGTGATGATTACAGTAGGTGTAGATGTAAGTTAAAACAAAAATAATAAATTATAAGAAATTAACATGTCTTTGCTGTACCTTTCTGACGTTGCTGTGCTGGAATGTGAGGGTGGGCAGGTCAGTGATGGGACGGTGGAGTTGGTGGAGAGGAGGGGGAGGAGGAAGGTGTAGTAGGCTGTGAACATAAGCAGAGACAGTAACAGATTAAATTAATGTGTGTAACATGACAACTCCAAAAAATAACATTTCATTACAGTACGTACTGTACCTGGAGGGAGGGAGCAGGGGGGGGGGGGGGTTGTTGGGCGTCTTTCACTGGGGAGAGGGTGGGCTGTCCATGGCTTCCTCCTGGCTTTCTGCAGGAGGACTGGATGGCCTTTCAGCTGGTGGGATGTCCAAGGCCTCCTCCTGGCTTGCTGCAGGAGGACTGGATGGCCTTTCAGCTGGTGCACCAGCAGATCCTGGAGGCGGTGCTGTGACCTTTGTAAAATATTGCAGCATGCTGCTCTGCACCTTTTCAAGCTTTTTGTCATCCAGGATCTGCTGATAACACGCAACTTCATTGAGGACACCCCGACGGACCTTGGCGAACCTCTCACAGTCGGAGTCCTGCTTCTCCATCCTCGCCAGGAAGCTGTGGAGTTCCTGAAAGCCCAGCACCATCTCCTGCCTGGTGAAGGTCGGAGGAATGACCTCCACCTCCTCCTCCACCTCCACTTCCTCATCCGGGACGTGCCTGTCGAGCTGAATCAGGTCGTCTGGGGACAGGTCCTCTCCTGATGCACCCAGCAGGTGTTGGATATCGTCCTGGTCCATGTCGAGCTCCAGTGACCTGCCCATCCTCACAACATCCTCGATTACACGGTCCACCTCCTGGGAATCGTGTACCCCCTGAACAAGCTCTGGACAGAGCTTCTTCCAGACTCCGCACATGTTCTGTTGAGTAACACGACGCCAGGAGTGGTCAATGTTGTGCACAGCATCAAGGATGTTGGATTTGCGCCAGAACTATTTCAGTGTAAGGGTGTGAAAGTTCTCCGTTGCCTCCAAAGCGGCACGGATGACTCTCTGCAGGTAGTACGCCTTAAACGTACTAACAACCCCTTGGTCCATTGGCTGGATCAAAGAGGTGGTGTTGGGAGGCAGGTACACCACCTTCACACGCCTGTCCAAGTCGGTGAGAGCAGGGGGGTGTCCTGGAGCGTTGTCCAAGACCAGCAGGACTTTAAAGGCAATCTTCTTGAGAGTGCAAAAACGCTTAACTTCTGGCAAAAAGTTGTTGGTGAACCAATTTTTAAAAACTTCCAGCGTCACCCAAGCCTTTTTATTAGACGCCCAATAAACAGGAAGCGTAGATTTATCAATACCAGTGAAGGGCCTGGGTTTATTAAATTGGTACACCAACAACGGCTTGAGTTTGCAATCACCCGAAGCATTGCCCCCCACCAGCAAGGTCAAACGCTCCTTGCCGACCTTGTGGCCGGGTGCGGTTCGTTCTTCCCTACTGATGTAGGTCCTGTCTGGCAAACGCTTCCAGAACAGCCCTGTCTCATCCACGTTGAACACCTGCTGGGCAGTGTACCCGCCGTCCCTGATGATCTGAGCCAGTTCTGCTGGGAATGCCTCAGCTGCCTCGTGGTCAGCGCTTGCTGCCTCACCTGTTTAAATGCACACAAAATGACACGGTTAAGCTGTTGTAACACTGTAATAAAAGGGAAAAAAGATTTTTTTTAAAATTTGTTAGTCGTGGACTACCTGCATTATTAAAAAATAAAAATGAGAAATTAAATGCTCACCCTGCACTCTGATGTTGTGGAAGTTGTTTCTTTTCCTGAAACGATCAAACCATCCTTTAGATGCAGTGAAGGTCTCTGGTCCATCCAACTCCCCTGATGTGCTGCTTGAAGTCCCTCCTCCTGCGCTTGAAGTCCCTCCTCCTGCGCTCTGGGAAGACGTCCCTTCACCCGGATCGCTCTGGGAGGACGTCCCTTCACCCTGATCGCTCTGTGCAGCCCCCTGCCCCCCCCCCCCTGCTCCCCTGCACCTCCCCCACTCGTCCCTAGTTCTAGCAGCCTGTGATAGATCCTCCTCGCCTTCTCACAAATCACAGACATGCCAACTGGTATTCTGCGTTGCGTGTTGTCCTCCAGCCATAGCACAAGCAACCTTTCCATCTCAACTATTCTACCCGTCCTTTTTTTAGTAATTATGGTGGACTTCATGGGGGCTGAAGCACGCACTTGTTGCAAAATGCGCTCTTTGTCCGCCACTATCGTCCCCACAGTCGACCTCGGTAACGATAGCCTCTCTCCAATTTTTGAGGGTGTCATGCCCTCATCAGACATTTTTATTATTTTTGCCTTCGTCTCCAGCGTGATCGTTCTGCGAGGTTTTTTCCCCTCTGCCGCGTCCGCGGACTTTCCAGGTCTCTTCGGAGCCATTCTTCAACAATTAGCGTACGAGCTAACGTGCTAACTCCTAAGGAGCAAAAATTAAAATTAATGCTAACGTTCACAAATCAATGCAAACGTTTGCTTTCGTCTAAAAATATTTCTTTGAGTACATTTAGTACTGGACCGTACCTGCCCGTTCGATGACCCGTTGAAAATTAGCCTCGAAAATTAGCGTCGAAAATTAGCTAACGTGCTAATTCCTAAGGAGCAAAAATTAAAATGAATGCTAACGTGCTAACGTTCGCTTTAGTCTAAAACTGCTACTGTAAATTTAAATTTATTACAGTACCTGTTCGTACGTTGTTGGTTGTTTTTTTCTCTCGTTGTCGTTGTTCTTCTTCGTTCTCGTTCGTATGTCTCTTCTCATCAATCACCGTAACTAACCCACGAGGGACAAAATGGCCGCAGCCCTTTAAATAGTTACCGCTTTACCTGTACGGATCCCTCCGCCGCCAGGTGCACTGCGGCTGTGTGTACATCCGCCAGAAGCCCAGCCCCCCCCTCTCGCTGGCGGTACTTTTCCACTGTCATGCGCAGTGTCACGCCCATGCCCAACAAGCAACAGCCAAAGGCAATCCCCTCCCCCACCTCGCCGATTGCCGTATGTGACGCAGTTACGCCGTAGCTCGATTATATACTTGTAATGGGGCTCGTTCGTAGGTCGTGCATCCAGTCTGCCGTAGCTCGATTACATATTTTGACTTGGTTCGTTCGTAGGTCACGTATTTTCTGCCGTACGTCGATGGCATTCTTCAACTTTGGCTCGTTCGTAGGTCCCGTGGTTCGCAGGTCGGTGGAGTCGCAGGTCGGGGGTTCCCTCAATATATTCTGTTGGTCTCAGCAGGTTTCACTGCAGACATTCCTGGGTTAGAGCTCCCGTCAGGTCTAGGTAGAGGTTGTATCGATGTGCTAAACCATCTGAATGTGTCCACAGGGCAGAAAACCAGACACCCTAAATGAAACTCAATTGGACCAACCTGTCTGGATCACTGGCCGCACGTTCAGATCCGCTATCTATTATCTATTAGTTTTCTTTCTGTTATCATTTAGCTATATGGTTTTGCTACATTTAGCTATATTCAACATTTCGCTCAGTCTAGTGTTTACTTTGTTTATCTAGCATTTTGCTACTTCTGGCTTTTAGCTAGTGTTCTGCTTAGCATGAACATTTAGTTTTTGTTCAGCTAATTTCAGCAGTCATACAGACTTACAATACATTTTTGCACTAAATTCATTTTTTCTATTCTCCAATCGTTTTTGATGTAGCTGAAATTAGTCGATTGTTTTTTAAATGCAAGTTCAATAACTCTGTGACAAAAGATTGTCTTTAAAGGTGGGGTATGTTTATTGTTTATTGTTTATTAAATTTGTTCATTTTTTTTACAAAAGAAACAATACAAGACAATCTCATAATGATAGTGTACAAAATGTAAAAAAATGAAAGGTAGCAGAAAGAAGAATAAATCTTATTATATCTGCCCCTTATCTCCAACAATCAGATTAAACAACAGTAGTCAAACCATGTAAACAATAATAATCTTCAACCAACTTTTTCCAACAATCAGGTTAAACAATAATATTCTTCAACCAACAGTACAAAATGACTAACTCTTTCTAATTTTCTAACTAATACAATACACATTACGTTATTTCACATATATTTTTTTAACACATTTGTTTTGATCATTTTTTTAAATGTAAACATTGACTTGGCATTTTTAACTACATTCTCCAAGCCATTCCATAATCTAATTCCCTGGATTGAGGTAGAACGTCCCTTCAAACTGGTTCTGAATTGTGGTTTTACAAACAACTCTGTTCCCTTAAGATTATAACAACTTTGTCTTTTAACAAAGTGCATTTGGATATTTAAAGGTAATGCATTATTTTGAGCTCTATACATAACTGATAAAATATTATAGTCTACCAAATCATGGAACTTCAATAATTTTAGTTGATAAAATAATGTACTTGATGGATGACGGTAATGCTTTCTAGTGATAATTCTTACAGCTCTTTTCTGTAATACAAAAATAGGCTTTGTGATTGTTTTACACGCTTTCCCCCAAACATCAATACAATAGATTAAGTGTGGAACAATGATTGTGTTATACAACAAATACAGAGCTTTATCATTCAATAGGTCTCTGACTTTGTACAGCACTGCTATCGATTTAGCTATTTTTATTCTTACAGAATTTATGTGTTGTTTCCATGTCAGTTTGTCATCAATGATAACACCCAAAAACTTCACCTCATTCACTCTACAAATCTCAACATCCTCAATTTTGAGTGGAACATCAACAGTTTTCTTTTTATTACCGAATATCATGTAATTAGTTTTCTCTAGATTTAATGATAATTTATTTATTTTAAACCAAGTTTGTATCTTGACAAATTCTGTCTTTATCAATTCTAACATTTGTTCTATATCTTCACCTGAACAGAAAAAAGTGGTATCATCAGCGAAAAGTACACATTTAAGGAGTCCTGACACATTTACCAAGTCATTCACATATAAAATAAAAAGCTTTGGTCCAAGTACAGAGCCTTGGGGAACTCCACATGTGATATTACAGAGGTCAGATCTTACATCATTTATTTGTACAAATTGTTTCCTATTTTTTAAGTAGCTAGATACCCACTGTAATGCTGGTCCTCTAATACCATATTTGTTCAGTTTTTCAAGGAGAATGGTGTGATCAATAGTATCGAATGCTTTTTTTAAATCAACAAAGATACTGATACAATGTTGTTTTTGATCGACAGCAGTAGTTATTTGTTCCATTAATTCCATGAGAGCCATTGATGTAGAGTTTTTTGATCTAAACCCATACTGACTGTTGCTTAGAATATTTTGTTTATCTATAAATTGGTCTAGTCTGTTTACAAATAGTTTTTCAAGAATTTTTGAAAACTGTGGTAACAAGGATATAGGTCTATAATTGTTGAATACACATTTATCACCATTTTTAAAAAGAGGAACGACCTTAGCTACTTTCATATTATCTGGAAAAATTCCTGTTGAAAATGATAAGTTACATATGTATGTGAACGGCTCAATAACATGGCTCATTATGTCCTTTACAAACATCATATCCATGTCCACCCAGTCTTTCGATCTCTTGTCTGTAAGATGTTTTACTACATTCATTATTTCCTCTTTGTTAGTTCCATTTAGGAAAATACTATTTGCACAACCTGTAATTGAGTGGATCATATTTTTATCTACTTTTGGTATCTTAGCTGCAAGGCTTGATCCAACATTCACGAAATATTGATTAAATCCATTTACAATTTCATTTTCATCATGAACTTCATCGTTGTCTTTTACAAAATATTTTGAAATACCAGTTTTTGCTTTATGATTCTTTAGTACACCATTCATTACTCGCCATGTTGCTTTCATATCACCATTAGTTTTATCTAATGTAAGATTGTAATGTAGTCTGTAACTTTTCAAACAATATATTTTTAACATATTTCTTCACTCTGTCACTATCTACTGACAAACTGATGTTAGACCAAGTAATCTCTGAAAAAAACTATAGTTCCCTTGCTTCTCTATCAGCATTTATAAAAACACTGAAAACACAGAGTGACCAGGACACTGACCAGCCAATCAAAACAGAGTTGTTTGTCACTCCCCAACCCACGCCCCCGCCTGTCACTCACAGCCTCAGCGTTGCGGCTCGTTCTCATTCAAAGGATTGCAAAGCGATGCAGGACTGTTTTGTATGTGACACAAATTTATTAAATATCCCTTCTTCATCACAGAGCTGGACTTTTATTTTGTTTTTTTGCAAAAAGTCAAGTGATCGCTTCATCCTCCACTCACAGGAATGAGGAACGCTGACAGACATGAGGAAGTCACGAGCGAATTAATCATGTCCAAACGTTGCTTCGTGAACCTCTGCTGATTTCTGCTGGATTTTCTGTTGTTGGACAACTGCTCCATGGTTTTATAATATTTTTAAAAGGTTTTATTATCATATAATCACAGAACTTTGCAGCGCTCCGAGCGGACATGTAGAGGAGGCGGAGCATTCCATTCCAGACATTCCAGAGCTGCGCTGACAGAAAGAGGAAATCACGAGCGAATTAATCATGTCCAAACGTTGCTTCGTGAACCTCTGCTGTTTTCTGCTGGATTTTCTGTTGTTGGACAAGTGCTCCATGGTTTTATAATATTTTTAAAAGGTTTTTATAACATATAATCACAGAACTTTGCAGCGCTCCAGCAGACACACAGCAGGGGGCGGATCCCAAGTTCAACAGAGAACGGACTGTGGCTCCCCCTCTGAGCCATATATAGCTCTGAGGGGAGGGAGCAGAATGCTTTTCTGCGCTGAAAATATTTCTAAGTCCCAGAGTGTTCAAAAACTGCACACCCCACCTTTGAATCAGTGACTTGTAGTCAGCGTTCAGAAACATAAAATACTGCCATGTTAGAGTTTTTAAACTAGTAGAGGTGTATCATATTTTGAAAAATAATTTATTTGAGCCTCGGACAGGCACCAAAACTACGGTACACCTTTCAAAGGCTACTTTAATTATTGAAGTTAACATGATTCAAGAGGATTGCCACAGCTAAGTGACGTTAGCAAACACTAAAAATTGCTGTAACTTGGTTGTTTTTTTGTTTTTGTTTTTTTGCACAATTAAAATACAGATCAAAGATATTAAGAAAAATAATTATAATAACAGTGCAGGGAGAGGCAGAAGCCCAGTGGACTTATATAAAGTCTCCACCCAATACAATAATGCAATAATACAAATAATACAATCCAATAATACAGTCAATTGATCATACATTTAGGAATACAGTTGTAAAGGAAAAATAATAAATAAAAATATATCTACAAAGTATTAATGAAAATTTGAATAAAATATGTAACAATTAAAAATTGACAATCACAATTCTTTAATTAAATAACGTTTTAAATAACGTTTAAACTCTTACTGAAGGCCTGCCTGTTACCAAATAGGAAAAATCATTCCAAACTTTAACTCCCCTGTAACGGAGAGAAAACTGAGCTCTGCTGGTCTGATATTTAGGAAGATGAAGCGCTGGACTCTGGCGAGTTAAGTAAGAATGACACTGCATATTTGATTAAAAGTAATGGGTGAAATCCTTTGGTGTATCCTCTTGACTTGCAAAAATCATAAACAAAAATACAAATGTGAAAAATGTTAACGTTATAAATAGTAAGAATCTGTAAATTCCTAAACAGAGGAGCAGAAAGACATGATAATCTGATCGAGTTGCAATTCTAACAAATCATTTTTGAAGACCCAAAATTTTATGCAAAGTTGTGGGAAACATACTTACCCAAATTATATCACAATAAGACCAATATGGGTATATTAGACTATAATAAAGTGTAAGCAAGCATTCTGTAGTGATATAATGACTAACCCTCTTTATTATACCAATCGATTTATGCATTCTTCTACAAATCCAATCCATGTGATCTTTCTATCTTAAGCTATCATCAACAATAACTCCAAGAAATGTTACTGATAATACTTGTCATATTGCAATGTCATCAATAAGAATTTTTAACATTTTCCAAAATATGACCTTTTACCACTAAAAACCATGAAATTTGATTTTTTAAAGATAATTGATTTAATCTAAATCATGAAGCATAGGCACTCAAGCCAAGATTCACATTTTTCAAAAGTGAATCAAAATGTGAATGAGAAAGAAGCAGTGTTGTATCATCAGCAAACATGACTGATGAAAGAACATTGGAAACGTTTGGTAAATCATTTATGTAAATCAGAAATAACAATGGGCCAAGAATGGAGCCTTGAGGAACCCCACAAATTATCTTAGCTCTGTCAGAAAAGCAACCCTTGAAACTAACAAATTGCTGCCTATTGCAAATATAACTATTCAACTATTTGTAAACAATACCATGAAAACCATACTTGTAAAGGTTTTGCACAATGATGATTCACAGTGTCAAATGCTTTTGATAAATCAATGAAAATGCTACAGGATAATTCATTATTTTCAAGTGCAGAGGTATTCAGCAGACATTTAATGTGGCACTAGCTGAGAGTCATCCCCAAACACATACTTTGAGTACTAACAGGTCACACGGGAGCTTTTGTTAAAATGTTGGTGGATAATGTGACACCAGTTTGGGATAGATACAAACAGGTAATGTGAGAGGTCCAACTGGTACAAAAGCTCGTCCAGCTTATTCAATAAAGGCGAGTGGGACACCTGTCCTGTCCTCCGTGTGGCTCACCAGCTGGAGTTGTCTCTGTTTATAGATGCTAGTGCTGCTGCAGTCCTCCAGAGCAAACCTCTGCCACTATCTGGAGTGACAAGGCCTTGATTGTTTACTAGGGCATAAAAAACACCAGCCCACCAACTCAAATATGCCCAGCAGCTCTGCACCCACCCATAAGCCTCCCCGCTTACAGAGATTTGCTGTGATGCCGCACGTGACGTTCCTCCACTTCCATCTCCTTTTCATCTGGTGATTTATGGCTCCCCTTTGGCTCCAATGCTCAGCGTTAAACATGATGTGGAGGTTGCAGGGTGGACATACAGAAGGACGGGAGGAGGAGCTGAGGGGTGGAGAGTCCTCTGCAGAAGAAAAGAGGAAAAAGCAGTGCAGTATTTGTCTTTTCAAAGGATGCCAGACATGTGTTTACACTTTCTGCCCACTTTCACCATAAATAGTTTCCTCAGCCTTCGGGCTTGTGTGCTTTCATGTTAACCTCCATATGAAAACTTGTATGTGGGACAAAGAAAGTAGGGAAAATGTGGTGGCTTAAAGTAATTAAAAAGAATCTATGCATTTTTATTAGTTAAGATTACTTGTTTTCCGTGTTAAGATTTTTTCTCAGATACACTCACACATGCACATAATAAACACAATGCTGACATATGCCATTTATAAGAGCCTTCTCAGAACATAAAGGCAGAAAATTCTTTAAAATGACCATGAAATTACAAAGTATCATTAATCATCTGCCATACAACCACCGGAGGTTAGAGAATAATTTTGGAGTTAAATGCAATGTATTATGGCTGAAGTCCATTTCTGGATGATTCCTAGAATTTGGGGGACACCAGAGACAGATTTATTCTTATATTTTAAGATTTAACTTTGACTAATTTAAGTTTACATGTTTCCCCAATAAATAATGGCTTTACACCTAGAACATAGTCATCACTTGTACAAGCCTGATTCTGGAAAAGAGAATGTAAATCTCATAAACCTTTATTTTAATTAAAGTGGAACAAAGTTAATATCAAATGTCCCTTTCTTGGCTGATGCAGAATTCAAGCTGTTCAAAGGATTTCTTCTTTGCCAGATGTTTTGTTTCACATTGCAGCAATTGTTTTTAACTGGTGAGAGGTCTGGACTGTAGGCAGGCCAGTTCAGCACCTGGACTCTGTTTGGATGGGTGCACATGCACCGTTGTCTGGGTGGAATATGCAGGGTTCGGTTAAAAGACATCATCTGGATGAATGGGTCTAAACCTGTACATACTAGTCTGCATTAATGTTGCCTTTCCGGATGTGTAAGCTGCCTACAGGCACTAATGCACCCTCATACCATCAGAGAAGCTTATGTACTGTGCGCTTACAACAAGCCACGTGAGCCCTCTCCTTTTTAGTGTGTAGAATGTAGCATTCATAAATATAATTAAAAATGTTGATTCATCTTTTCAAACAACAGTTTTTCACTTTGTTTCCAGTAATTTTAAATTATCTTTGGCCAAGGGATGACCACAGGAGATGGGAAAACATCTGTCCTTCTTTACTTTTGAGTTTCAGAGTCTCTAGAATGTTCTTTTCATGCTCAGTCTCTTTTCATGCTAAGTCCTCTTACTGATCTGTTGCTATGTAGCATAATTAAATGCAAAATACTCTTACAGCTGTTTTTTTCCCCTACCTTTATTTTTACAGCCTTTGGGCTCCATTGTTATTAACATGATCGCTCAAAGGTGCAGGACTTCAAGTACTTGGAGTCCGATGTCCAGGAAATCAGGAATGTGGTAAAGAAGTGAAAAAAAGAGTCCAGGCAGGATGGAGTGGATGGAGAAATGTTTCAGGGGTGATTTGTGAGAAAAGAGTGACAGCAAAGGTTAAATAAAAAGTTTACAAGACAAGTGAGACCAGCTATGTTGTATGGTCTGGAGACAGAGGCATGGACAAAAAGACAGGAGAAAGAACTGGAAGTGGCAGAAATGAAGATGTATAAGTTCTCCTTAGGAGTGACAAGGATGGGTAAGATTAGGAATGAGATCATCAGAGGTACAGCACAGGTTGAACAATTGGGAGATAAAGTTAGAGAGACCAGACTGAGATGGTTTGGACATGTCCAGAGGAGGGACAGTGTGTACATATACAGGGAACCCCCGACCTACGACTCCATCGACCTGCGAACCACGGGACCTACGAACGAACAAAAGTTGAAGAATGCCATCGACGTACGGCAAAAAATTCGTGACCTACGAACGAACCAAGCTAAAATATATAATCGAGCTACGGCAGACTGGATGCACGACCTACGAACGAGCCCCATTACAGGTATATAATCGAGCTACGGCGAAACTGCGTCACAAAACGGCAATCGGCGAGGTGGGGGAGGGGATTGCCTTTGGCTGTTGCTTGTTGGGCATGGGCGTGACACTGCGCATGGCAGTGGAAAAGTACCGCCAGCGAGAGGGGGGGGCTGGGCTTCTGGCGGATGTACACACAGCCGCAGTGCAGCTGGCGGCGGAGGGATCCGTACAGGTAAAGCGGTAACTATTTAAAGGGCTGCGGCCATTTTGTGCCTCGTGGTTTTCCACTGTGATTGATGAGAGAAGAGAGTTACGAACAGCGAACGAAGAACAACGAAGAACAACGACGACAGAAAACGAACAACGTACAAACAGGTACAGTAATAAATTTTAATTTACAGTAGCAGTTTTAGACTAAAGCGAACGTTAGCACGTTAGCATTAATTTTAAATTTTGCTCCTTAGGAATTAGCACGTTAGCTAATTTTCGACGCTACTGTATTTTTCGACGGGTCATCGAACGGGCAGGTACGGTCCAGTACTAAATGTACTCAAAGAAATATTTTTAGACGAAAGCAAACGTTTGCATTGATTTATGAACGTTAGCATTAATTTTAATTTTTGCTCCTTAGGAGTTAGCACGTTAGCTCGTACGAAGAATGGCTCCAAAGAGACCTGGAAAGTCCGCGGCCGCGGCAGAGGGGAAAAAACCTCGCAGAACCATCACGCTGGAGACGAAGGCAAAAATAATAAAAATGTCTGATCAGGGCATGACGCCATCTAAAATAGGAGAGAGGCTAGATTTACCGAGGTCGACTGTGGGGACGATAGTGGCGGACAAAGAGCGCATTTTGCAGCAAGTCCGTGCTTCAGCCCCAATGAAGTCCACCATCATAACTAAACAGAGGACGGGTAGAATAGTAGAGATGGAACGGTTGCTTGTGCTATGGCTGGAGGACAACACGCAACGCCGAATACCAGTTGGCATGTCGGTGATTTGCGAGAAGGCGAGGAGGATCTATAACAGGCTGATAGAACTAGGGACGAGTGAGGGAGGTGCAGGGGAGCAGGGGGGTGCGGGGGGGCAGGGGGCTGCACAGAGTGATCAGGGTGAAGGGACGTCCTCCTCCCAGAGTGATCCGGGTGAAGGGACGTCTTCCCATAGCGCAGGAGGAGGGACTTCAAGCGCAGGAGGAGGGACTTCAAGCAGCACATCAGGGGAGTTGGATGGACCAGAGACCTTCACTGCATCTAAAGGATGGTTTGATCGTTTCAGGAAAAGAAACAACTTCCACAACATCAGAGTGCAGGGTGAGCATTTAATTTCTCATTTTTATTTTTTAATAATGCAGGTACAGTACAGGTAGTCCACGACTTACGATTGTTTTTTACATTTTTTTTCCCTTTTATTACAGTGTTACAACAGGTTAACCGTGTCATTTTGTGTGCATTTAGGTGAGGCAGCAAGTGCTGACCACGAGGCAGCTGAGGCATTCCCAGCAGAACTGGCTGAGATCATCAGGGACGGTGGGTACACTGCCCAGCAGGTCTTCAATGTGGATGAGACAGGGCTGTTCTGGAAGCGTTTGCCAGACAGGACCTACATCAGTAGGGAAGAACGAACCGCACCCGGCCACAAGGTCGGCAAGGAGCGTTTGACCTTGCTGGTGGGGGGCAATGCTTCGGGTGATTGCAAACTCAAGCCGTTGTTGGTGTACCAATTTAATAAACCCAGGCCCTTCAAAAATGTTGTTAAATCTACACTTCCTGTTTATTGGGCGTCTAATAAAAAGGCTTGGGTGACGCTGGAAGTTTTTACAAATTGGTTCAACAACAACTTTGTTCCAGAAGTGAAGCGTTTTTGCAATGACCAGAACATTGCCTTTAAAGTCCTGCTGGTCTTGGACAACGCTCCAGGACACCCCCCTACTCTCACCACGTTGAACAGGCATGTGAAGGTGGTGTACCTGCCTCCCAATACCACCTCTTTGATCCAGCCAATGGACCAGGGGGTTATTAGTACGTTTAAGGCGTACTACCTGCAGCGAGTCATCCGTGCCGCTTTGGAGGCAACGGAGAACTCTCAGACCCTCACGCTGAAAGACTTCTGGCGTAAGTACAACATCCTCGATGCTGTGCACAACATTGGCCACTCCTGGGATCGTGTTACTCCACAGAACATGTGTGGAGTCTGGAAGAAGCTCTGTCCAGAGCTTGTTCAGGGGGTACACGATTCCCAGGAGGTGGACCGTGTAATCGAGGATGTTGTGAGGATGGGCAGGTCACTGGAGCTCGAAATGGACCATGACGATATCGAACACCTGCTTGGTGCATCAGGAGAGGACCTGTCCCCAGACGACCTGATTCAGCTCGACAGGCACGTCCCGGATGAGGAAGTTGAGGAGGAGGAGGAGGTGGAGGTCATTCCTCCGACCTTCACCAGGCAGGAGATGGTGCTGGCCTTTCAGGATCTCCACAACTTCCTGGCGAGGGTGGAGAAGCAGGACTCCGACTGTGAGAGGTTCGCCAAGGTCCGTCGGGGTGTCCTCAATGAAGTTGCGTGTTATCAGCAGATCCTGGATGATAAAAAGCTTGAAAAGGTGCAGAGCAGCATGCTGCAATATTTTACAAAGGTCACAGCACCGCCTCCAGGATCTGCTGGTGCACCAGCTGAAAGGCCATCCAGTCCTCCTGCAGCAAGCCAGGAGGAGGCCTTGGACATCCCAGCGGACGAGAGGCCATCCAGTCCTACTGCAGCAAGCCAGGAGGAAGACATGGACAGCCCACCATCTCCCCAGTGAAACACGCCGCGCCCCCCCCCGCTCCCTCCCTCCAGGTACAGCACGTACTGAAATGAAATGTTTTTTTTTTTTTTGGAGTTGTCATGTTACACAAATTAATGTCATCTGTCTCTGCTTATGTTCACAGCCTTCCTCCTCCTCCCCCTCCTCTTCACCAACTCCACCATCCCATCACTGACCTGCCCACCCTCACATCCCAGCACAGCAACGTCAGAAAGGTACAGCAAAGACATGTTAATTTATTTTCTCTTTTTTTTTTTAACTTACATCTACACCTACTGTAATCATCACCTCTCTCTCGACAGCCTCCAAAGCGGCACGTCCCCCTGGTCCATCCACACACCTGCTACGCACCACACCACACACGTAAGGAGAAGTTGTTGTTGTCTGTGTTGTTGTTATCAGCAGGTGTTCACGTCTGTGTGTGTTTGTGTTTCAACAGATCCACTTGCTGTTTCGCCTCATGGAACAGCGTCGGGTACCACGTACCCGTGCTCCTGCTGCTCTGCCTCCAGCCTCCTGCACCTCCTCCAGCCTCCTCCCTGTGCTCCTGCTCCACACACCACACCACACACGTAAGGAGAAGTTGTTGTTGTCTGTGTTGTTGTTATCAGCAGGTGTTCACGTCTGTGTGTGTTTGTGTTTCAACAGATCCACTTGCTGTTTCGCCTCATGGAACAGCGTCGGGTACCACGTACCCGTGCTCCTGCTGCTCTGCCTCCAGCCTCCTGCACCTCCTCCAGCCTCCTCCCTGTGCTCCTGCTCCACACACCACACCACACACGTAAGGAGAAGTTGTTGTTGTCTGTGTTGTTGTTATCAGCAGGTGTTCACGTCTGTGTGTGTTTGTGTTTCAACAGATCCACTTGCTGTTTCGCCTCATGGAACAGCGTCGGGTACCACGTACCCGTGCTCCTGCTGCTCTGCCTCCAGCCTCCTGCACCTCCTCCAGCCTCCTCCCTGTGCTCCTGCTCCACACATGCACCACACAGGTAAGGAGAAGTTGTTGTTGTCTGTGTTGTTGTTATCAGCAGGTGCTGACGTGTGTGTGTGGTTGTGTTCCAACAGTTCATCCGCGTGTTGCTCCACGTCATGGATGAGCCTCTGGTGCTACGTGCTACTGGTCCTCCAGCCTCCTGCTCTGCCTCCAGCCTCCTGCCTGTCCTCCAGCCTGCCTCCAGCCTGTCCTCCACACATGCACCACACAGGTAAGGAGAAGTTGTTGTTGTCTGTGTTGTTGTTCTCTGCAGGTGCTGACGTGTGTGTGTGGTTGTGTTCCAACAGTTCATCCGCGTGTTGCTCCACGTCATGGATGAGCCTCTGGTGCTACGTGCTACTGGTCCTCCAGCCTCCTGCTCTGCCTCCAGCCTCCTGCCTGTCCTCCAGCCTGCCTCCAGCCTGTCCTCCACACATGCACCACACACGTAAGGAGAAGTTGTTGTTGTCTGTGTTGTTGTTATCAGCAGGTGCTGACGTGTGTGTGTGGTTGTGTTCCAACAGTTCATCCGCGTGTTGCTCCACGTCATGGATGAGCCTCTGGTGCTACGTGCTACTGGTCCTCCAGCCTCCTGCTCTGCCTCCAGCCTCCTGCCTGTCCTCCAGCCTGCCTCCAGCCTGTCCTCCACACATGCACCACACACGTAAGGAGAAGTTGTTGTTGTCTGTGTTGTTGTT
>JBBPBX010030688.1:0-13347 GCA_038048925.1 Garcialebias charrua
AGGGGTGACAGGGCGTTCTCTGTGGCAGGCCCAAGACTCTGGAACGAGTTACCGCTGCTCATCAAACAGGCCCCCTCCCTCTCGGTTTTCAAATCCCGGTTAAAAACTCACTACTACTCCATTGCTTTCAATGCCAGCTGATTTGTATTGGATCGTTTGATTTATGATCTGCAATGTTTTTATGTTTTTCGTGTTGTACTTCATTGTCTGTGTTGCCTGTTGCGTGTTTGTTTGTCCAGCACTTTGGTGTGGACTTGTTCCTGTTTAAAGTGCTTTATAAATAAAATGGTATGGTATGGTATAGAATTTGTGTTTTGTCAGGAAAGTCTACAAACTCATCCACATGAAAATCCAGCTTCCAGCCAAGACAGCAGTTTGCAAACTCGTTAGAAATGTCGGCTTACAACTTGCAGAGTTGCACAAATTTGTTTTGAGTAGAAAGAATGGCCAGTCATGAATGTTTAATAGATGGTTAAAAAAAAGTGTTTATTTTAACGAAAATTGTTGTTTTCTAACAGGGCTGAACAGTTAATTACATTTTTGATAATATTGCGATATGATAAAATGAGATTTTCTAATCGCAAGGGGTGCAGTTCGACTGGTCATGTGATATGGTTACGTCACTTGTGAGTGAGTAGAGCAAAGCAGACCAGGGAGTGGAAGAAGTCAATACTGCTCTTTAACCAGTTGCACAGTGGCATCAGGCTCAACAGAAGCTGATACATCTGAAAATTTGGTACCAAAGAGGGGCAGCACCGTCTATTGTTTGGAATTACTTTGTCTATAAAAAAGAAGAAGCTGACAACATGTAATTTGCAGAACCTGCCATGCTGCTGTTGCTACCTCTCGAGGTAACACCACAAATCTTTATCAACACTTAAAACAACACCACAAAGCCATTTATGATAGTTGCATGGATAGAATGCCAATGACAAGTGCTTCAACTTAAAGTACCATAAGCAAAGTAGCAGCCGACAGGGATCACTGACCAAACAGCTTGAAGGGATTACTCTGTATGAACATATTTCGAAACAGCACATGGAAAACTCAAGCAATAACAGAGTTCATAGTGAAAGACATGATGCCCATTACTATAGTGACCAATCCTGGGTTTACAGCTTTGGTAAACACAGTGGTTAAGCGGTACAGAACGCCCTCACACACACATTTTAGCCAAGTTGCTATCCCGGAGCTACAAAAAAAATAAAAATACAGAAATAGTTGCAGCGGAGCTGAAAACAGTGGAGTTTTTTGAAACAGAAACAAATTTATTGTTTGTCTTCATTGAAAAATACATGAGAAGAAGACGTTGAAAAATAATTGCATATTAAATTGCAATCGCAATATTGAGGCAAAAAAAATTTGTAATTAGAATATTTTCCAAAATCGATCAGCCCTATTTTCTACATCAGTTGTGTATGACTTTTTTTTGGTAAAATGTGATGTTGAGTCAGAAAAATCTTGAATCTCATCAGACTACTGTATAGATGAATATGGAACAAACACTCAGCTCACCTTTCATGCTTGGGTAACCACACCATGATTAACTGCCACCGTGCTTGCCTGTACTCAAACCAGGACCTCAGAACACCACGATGAAAAACCACGAGGAACTCACCGCTAAAGTTTTGGACTTAAAAAAAACCCATCTTCAATCTATTGCACTCTATTACGATTATTGAGGAGTCCACAGCGTTCTTAGGACACGCCCTCTGACCTCATTGCAACCCTGCAAAGACCACTCAGATCATGGCTGTTTGTTTTGACATCGGCATATTTTCATTTTCCTGCACTTACGAAAGATTTTATACGTATTTATAAATTAGTTTTCTTGTATTCATTACATTTTTATACATTTTAAAGTTATGATTGAGACTGCATTTAATCAAGAATTGAGATACTTTTTAAAAAAAAATGTAAAACTGGAGTCGGCGGACTGTTTTGTATTTTGTCCAACACCTCACCAGGGAGGCGTCCAGGAGGCATCCTAACCAGATGCCCGAGCCACCTCAACTGGCTCCTCTCGATGTGGAGAAGCAGCGGCTCTACTCCGAGTCCCTCCCGGATGACTGAGCTTCTCACCCTATCTCTAAGGGAGAGTCCAGACACCCTGCGGAGAAAACTCATTTCAGCCGCTTGTATCCGAGATCTCGTTCTTTCGGTCACAACCCAAAGCTCATGACCATAGATGAGGGTGGGAACGTAGATCGATCGGTAAATTGAGAGCTTTGCCTTTCGACTCAGCTCTCTCTTCACCACGACAGACCGGTACAGCGCCCGCTTCACTGCGGATGCTGCACCTATCCGCCTATCGATCTCACGCTCCAGTTTTCCCTCATTCGTGAACAAGACCCCGAGATACTTAAACTCCTCCACTTGGGGCAGGACCTCCTCCCCGACCCGGAGAGGGCATGCTACCCTTTTCCGGCTCAAGACCATGGCCTCGGATTTGGAGGAACTGATCCTCATCCCGGCCGTATCACACTCGGCTGCAAACCGCTCCAGCGAAAGCTGTAGATCACGATCTGATGAAGCCAATAGGACCACATCATCTGCAAAAAACAGAGAAGCGATTCTAAGGCCACCAAAACGGATCCTCTCAACACCTTGGCTGCGCCTAGAAATTCTGTCCATAAAAGTTATGAACAGAATCGGTGACAAAGGGCAACCTTGGCGGAGTCCAACTCTCACTGGAAACGAGCCTGACTTACTGCCGGCAATGCGGACCAAGCTCTGACACCGGTCGTACAGGGACCTAACAGCCCATATCAATGGGCCTGGTACCCCATACTCCCGGAGTACCCCCCACAGAACCCCCCGAGGGACGCGGTCGAATGCCTTTTCCAAGTCCACAAAGCACATGTAAACTGGTTGGGCAAACTCCCACGCGCCCTCCAGGACCCTGCTGAGGGTGTAGAGCTGGTCCAGTGTTCCACGACCAGCACGAAAACCACACTGCTCCTCCTGAATCCGAGGTTCGACTATCCGACGGACCCTCCTCTCCAGAACCCCTGAATAGACCTTACCAGGGAGGCTTAAGAGTGTGATCCCCCTATAGTTGGAACACACCCTACGGTCCCCCTTTTTGAATAGGGGAACCACCACCCCAGTCTGCCAATCCAAGGGAACTGCCCCCGATGTCCACGCGATATTGCAGAGTCGCGTAAGCCAACACAACCCCACAACATCCAGAGCCCTAAGGAACTCGGGGCGAATCTCATCCACCCCTGGAGCCCTGCCACCGCGGAGCTTTTTAACCACCTCGGTGACCTCAGCACCAGAGATTGGAGAGCCCGACCCAAAGTCCCCAGGCTCCGCTTCCTCAGTGGAAGACGTGCCAGTAGGATTGAGGAGGTCTTCGAAGTATTCCGCCCACCGACTCACAACATCCCGAGTTGAGGTCAACAGCACGCCATCCCCACCATAAATGGTGTTGGTCGCGTACCGCTTTCCCCCCCTGAGACGCCGGATGGTGGACCAGAATCGCCTCGAAGCCGTACGGAAGTCATTCTCCATGGCCTCTCCGAACTCCTCCCACGCCCGAGTTTTTGCCTCAGCAACCACCCGAGCCGCATGCCGCTTGGACTGTCGGTACCTATCTGCTGCTTCCGGGGTCCCACAGGCCAAAAAGGCCCAATAGGACTCCTTCTTCAGCATGACAGCATCCCTCACCGCCGGTGTCCACCACCGGGTTCGAGGGTTGCCACCACGACAGGCACCAACAACCTTGCGGCCACAACTCTGATAAGCTGCCTCGACAATAGAGGCGCGGAACATGGCCCACTCGGACTCAATGTCCCCCGCCTCCCTCGGAACGTGTTCAAAGCTCTCCCGGAGGTGGGAGTTAAAGCTCCGTCTTACGGGAGACTCTGCCAGACGTTCCCAGCAGACCCTCACAATACGTTTGGGTCTGCCAGGTCTGACCGGCATCCTCCCCCACCATCGGAGCCAACTCACCACCAGGTAGTGGTCAGTGGACAGCTCCGCCCCTCTCTTCACCCGAGTGTCCAGGACATGCGGCCGCAGATCAGATGAGACGACAACAAAGTCGATCATCGAACTGCGACCTAGGGTGTCCTGGTGCCAAGAGCACATATGTACACCCTTATGCCTGAACATGGTGTTCGTTATGGACAATCCATGACGAGCACAGAAGTCCAATAACAGAACACCACTCGGGTTCAGATCAGGGGGGCCGTTCCTCCCAACCACACCCTCCAGGTCTCACTGTCATTGCCCACGTGAGCGTTGAAGTCCCCCAGTAGAACAAGGGAGTCCCCAGGAGGCGCACTCTCCAATACCCCCTCCAAGGACTCCAAAAAGGGTGGGTAATCTGCGCTGCCGTTTGGCGCATAGGCACAAACAACAGTCAGAGCCCGTCCCCCCACACGTAGGCGAAGGGAGGCTACCCTCTCGTTCACCGGGGTGAACCCCAACGTACAGGCACCAAGATGGGGGGCAACAAGTATGCCCACTCCTGCTCGGCGCCTCTCACCAGGGGCAACTCCAGAGTGGAAGAGTGTCCAACCCCTCTCAAGGAAACTGGTTCCAGAGCCAGAGCCATGCGTTGAGGTGAGTCCGACTATTTCTAGCCGGAACCTCTCAACCTCACACACTAGCTCAGGCTCCTTCCCCACCAGAGAGGTGACATTCCATGTCCCAATGGCCAGCTTCTGTAGCCGAGGATCAGACCGCCAGGGTCCCCGCCCTCGGCCACCACCCATCCCACATTGCACCCGACCCCTTTGGCCCCTCCCATAGGTGGTGAGCCCATGGGAAGGGGGACCCACGTCTCCTCTTCGGGCTGTGCCCGGCCGAGCTCCATGGGTAAAAGCCCGGCCACCAGGCGCTCGCCAACGTGCCCCACCTCCGGGCCTGGCTCCAGAATGGGGCCCCGGTGACCCGCGTCCGGGCGAGGGAACATTTTGTCCATTTATTTGACTCATCATTGGGGTCTTTTTTCGCAAACAGAGGTATCAAAAAGTTTAGAGGCATACTAGTCAGAAATGGCAACATAGGCATTAGATAAAGGGCTTTCAATGGCTTAAAGCCTACTTGCAACTTATGAGTGTCCCTGCACAATCTGTTCTGGGAACAAAAAATTATGTAAATAAAAAATAAAATAATGTAAATTAATTAATTAATTAATAAATCTGTTGCAGGACCGAAAGCACAATCCCTACCGTGCGCCCATACTCTGAGCGCAGGAGTGGTGTGCCCAGAATCTTCCTATCTCTTGTATTGGAAGGGGAGCTAAGGCTCATGTACATCTTTTGTTTATGTTTATGTTTATTAAATTTGTTCATTTTTTTTACAAAAGAAACACAATACAAGACAATCCCATTAATGATACGTACACAATGTAAAAAAATGAAAGGTAGCAGAAAGAAGAATAAATCTTATTATATCTGCCCCTTTTTTCAAACAATCAGATTAAACAATGATAATCTTTCACCAGCAGTACAAAATGACTAACTCTTTCTAATTTTCTAATACTAATACTAATACATAACTAATAATTGATACAATACACATTATGCTAATTCATATATATTTTTTCAACAAATTCCTTTTGATCATTTTCTTAAATGTAAACAGTGACTTGGCATTTTTAACTACATTCTCCAAGCCATTCCATAATCTAATTCCCTGGATTGAGGTAGAACGTCCCTTCAAACTAGTTCGGAATTGTGGTTTTACAAACATCTCTGTCCCCTTAAGATTATAACAACTTTGTCTTTTAACAAAATTCATTTGGATATTTAAAGGTAATTCGTTATTCTGAGCCCTGTACATAATTGATAAAATATTATAATCAACCAAATCATGGAACTTCAATAATTTCAGTCGATTTAACGAGATTATATGGACAAAGATTCTTGTGCCCCCAAGGGCAGAAATATGTCATCAATCAGACGTTTTTGAAAGAAACAACTTAACTCATCATTAACTCAATTATTTATCTTACACAACAACAACAACAAAAAACATGTATTTTGAATTTTTTTTATGTCTTCAAGATAATGGTGAGTGGTGTGAGTGGTAGGGTGGTGCCCTAGCACCTTCTACTGGCCAGCTGCTACTTCTCTGTCTCTGTAACGGCAATAATAAGAGTTGTTGTCATAAATATCATAACTGTAACTAGCATGTAGTGATTGTAGTATGTAGTGTGGCTGTGGCTGAGTGGTTAGAGCAGTTGTCCTCCAATTTGACAGTTGGGGGTTTGATTCCACCAGCAGTCACATGTTAAAGTGTACTGTACCTGAGCAAGACATTGAACCCCTCATTGCCTCTGATGTGTTTTCTATCAGTGTATGAATGTGTGTGTAGTGGAGTGCTGTATGAATGTGTGTGTAGTAGAGTGCTGTATGAATGTGTGTGTAGTAGAGTGCTGTATGAATGTGTGTGTAGTAGAGTGCTGTATGAATGTGTGTGTAGTAGAGTGCTGTATGAATGTGTGTGTAGTAGAGTGCTGTATGAATGTGTGTGTAGTAGAGTGCTGTATGAATGTGTGTGTAGTAGAGTGCTGTATGAATGTGTGTGTAGTAGAGTGCTGTATGAATGTGTGTGTAGTAGAGTGCTGTATGAATGTGTGTGTAGTAGAGTGCTGTATGAATGTGTGTGTAGTAGAGTGCTGTATGAATGTGTGTGTAGAGTGCTGTATGAATGTGTGTGTAGTAGAGTGCTGTATGAATGTGTGTGTAGTAGAGTGCTGTATGAATGTGTGTGTAGTAGAGTGCTGTATGAATGTGTGTGTAGTAGAGTGCTGTATGAATGTGTGTGTAGTAGAGTGCTGTATGAATGTGTGTAGTAGAGTGCTGTATGAATGTGTGTGTAGTAGAGTGCTGTATGAATGTGTGTGTAGTAGAGTGCTGTATGAATGTGTGTGTAGTAGAGTGCTGTATGAATGTGTGTGTAGTAGAGTGCTGTATGAATGTGTGTGTAGTAGAGTGCTGTATGAATGTGTGTGTAGTAGAGTGCTGTATGAATGTGTGGTAGTAGAGTGCTGTATGAATGTGTGTGTAGTAGAGTGCTGTATGAATGTGTGTGTAGTAGAATGCTGTATGAATGTGTGTGTAGTAGAGTGCTGTATGAATGTGTGTGTAGTAGAGTGCTGTATGAATGTGTGTATAGTAGAGTGCTGTATGAATGTAGTAGAGTGCTGTATGAATGTGTGTGTAGTAGAGTGCTGTATGAATGTGTGTAGTACGTGCTGTATGAATTTAGTAGAGTGCTGTATGAATGTGTGAGGAGTAGAGTGCTGTATGAATGTGTGTGTAGTAGAATGCTGTATGAATGTGGGTGTAATAGAGTGCTGTATGAATGTGTGTATAGTTTTGTTTTGTTTGTTTGTTTGTTTATTTATTCATTTCATTTCCATTAAAACAATACAATTTCAAGAGAAAAAAAATATAAAATACTTATAAAATGAAAGGCGGCAGAAGAAGAATTAAATCTTATCAATTCTGCCCCTTCTTAACAAAATCAATTCAAACAATCAATTCAAGCAATAATCACAAATAATACAACAAAACCCAAAACCTATCACAATTATCAATCACAATAAATCACAATTAATCTTTATAGTTTTTGCTAATATTAACTAACTTAAATGTATCTCGTCAGCATTATATTCTTTATCCTTTTCTTAAATACAAATAATGATTCCTCATTTTTAATATCATTATTCAAACCATTCCATAGATCAATTCCCCTCATTAAAGTAGACCTACCCCGCAAACTTGTTCTAAACTTTGGCTTAACAAAAATATCAGTTCCTTTTAAATTATAGCAACTGCTCCTTTTTACAAAATACTCTTGTACGTTCGATGGTAAATTGTGATTCTGAGCCCTGTACATTAGTAATAGAATAAAGTAGTCCACCAAATCATAAAACTTGAGTAATTTCAGTTGATGAAATAAAATACTTGAAGGATGACAATAATCTTTTCTTGAGATAATTCGTACAGCTCTTTTTTGTAAAATAAAGATAGATTTGGTTGCAGTTTTACAAGCTGTACCCCAGACACCAATACAATAAATTAAATTTGGCACAACAATTGTATTATACAGTAAACACAAAGCCTTGTCTGTCAGTAAGTCCCTCGTTTTATATAGTACTGCCATGGACTTAGACATTTTAGTTCTTACAAAATTTATGTTTTTTCCATGACAATTTATCATCGATAATCACACCCAAAAACTTTACTTCATTCACTCTTTGTATCTCCACACCATCAATCTTGAAAAGAAAATCCATAGTTGACTTTTTTTTTACTAAATATCATATAATTAGTTTTTTCCACGTTCAGTGATAACTTGTTTAATTTAAACCAAGTTTGAATTTTGTCAAACTCCATCTTCATTAATTCAAACGTCTGATTCAAGTCTCTACCCGAGCATAAAAAAGTAGTGTCATCTGCAAATAAAACACACCTTAGAATCCCAGACACCTTAATTAAATCATTTACATATAAAATAAACAACTTAGGGCCAAGCACTGAACCTTGTGGTACTCCACACGAAATACTGCATAGTTGAGATCTCACATCATCAATTTGTACAAACTGTTTTCTGCCCTTCAAATAACTAGATATCCACTGTATGGCTAGACCTCTAATACCGTACTGTTGCAATTTTTCAAGTAAAATGGTGTGGTCAATGGTGTCAAAAGCCTTTCTCAAATCAACAAACAGACCCATACAATACTGCTTATCATCTATTGCTGAAGTAACCTCTTCTATCAGTTCCATAAGAGCCAAACTTGTCGAATTATTTGATCTAAAACCATACTGACTATTACTCAAGATATTGTTTTTATCAAGAAACTTGTCCAGTCTGGACACAAATAATTTTTCAAGGATTTTTGAAAACTGTGGCAACAAAGAAACAGGTCTATAATTATTAAATAAACATTTCTCCCCATTTTTAAAAATTGGAACCACCTTTGCAATTTTCATTTTTTCAGGGAATATACCTTTAGAAAGTGATAAATTACAGATGTGTGTAAATGGCTCTATAATATGACTTATTATCTCCTTCACAACCATCATATCCAAATCATCACAGTCTTTAGATCTTTTATCAGTAAATTGTCCAACAACCTTCATTATTTCTTCTTTAGTGGTTCCATTTAGAAACATACTGTTTACACAACCACTGATTAAATAACTCACGTTTTCATCTATTTTAGGAATTGAGGTTGCAAGATTAGATCCCACATTTACAAAATAATTATTGAAACCATTTACAATTTCTTTGTCATCATGAATTTCTACATTATTTTCCACAAAATGTTGTGACAATCCCATGTTACCCTTATGTTTATTTAGAACACTGTTAATTACTCTCCATGTCGCCCTCATATCACCACTGCATTTATGTAATAATTGACTATAGTATTCCCTCTTATGTTTTCTTATAATCCCTACTAACTTATTTTTGTACTTTTTATATTTTTCTTCAGCATCCTGTGTTCTAGACTTTATGAAACGTGAATATAGATTATTCTTTTTTTTTACATGCATTCTTTAATCCATTAGTCATCCAAGGATGATCTACTTTTTTATCCTTAATGTAGATTTTCTGCATACAATTTTTTTAAACAAATTTTCAAGGATCCTCATAAATTCATCGTAAGATTTGTTTACGTCATCAACATAAACTTCATCCCATTTTTGTATGTCTAGATCTTCTTTGAATTTGTCTAATGCTTTTTTTGATGTATTTATTATATTATGTTTTCTTTTAATTGTTGTTGGTTTACTATCATCACTTTTGTAAATTGAAAAAACCGGTAAATGATCACTGATATCCATCATCAATATACCACTTATCACCTCCCCATCTGTTATGTTTGTGAATATATTGTCAATTAATGTTGCACTTTGGGTAGTAATTCTCGTCGGATTTGATATTAACGGATATAAATTTAAACTATACATTGAATTTACAAATATACTGATATTATTAGGATCTGCCTTGTTATCTAAATCAATATTGAAGTCACCACATAAGAAAACTTTTTTATTTTTGCTCTTAAAGCTGCTATATGTAACTTTTCTAACAATATATTTTTAACATATTTCTTCACTCTGTCACTAGATTGATGTTAGAGAGGTAATCTCTGAAAAAAACTTAAAAAAAATATTGTCCCCTTGCTTCTCCAGGTGGTAAATAAGCATTTCTAAAAAGAAAAAGTGACCCGCCATTTTCCAGCCAATAAAAACAAAGTTTGTAACCAGCCAATAAAAACCGAGCTTGAATTTGAATCAGCCAATAAAAACAGAGCTTGAATTTGAATTTCAACAGACCACAAGGGGGCAGAGCCATATATGGCTCTGAGGGGGAGGGATCAGAATGCTTTGCTTGTTGAAATTTTTTCTAAGTGCTGATGTTTTACAGAAACTGCAGACTTCACCTTTAACTAACAACTCCAATATTTTATCATTAAATATCTCTATTTTTGATGATGGTGATCGGTAGACACAGCTTATTATAATGTTTTTTCCACATTTGTTTATAATTTCCACTGTGATCATTTCCATCATATTGTCAACAACAATTGACATATCTTTAATTAATTTACATTTTATTTCCTTGTTTATAAATAAAGCCACTCCTCCGCCTTTTTTATTTTTCCTATTCATATGATGTAATTCATATCCTTCAATATGTATATTATTTATATTATCATCATTAAGCCATGTCTCCGACAATGCTATTATTTTGAAAGTTTTATTAATGTTTTTGAGATTATCTAACATGTATGATAAATTTGCATTTATACTTCTACAGTTTAGGTGAATTAAAGAAAGATCATCATCTGTTATATTCACATCAATAAACTGCTCTTCATTATAGTATTTACTTTCTTTTTTAGTTGGAAAAAGACTTCTCTCGAATTCCTCATCAACATTATATATTTTAGATATCGAATCATCATGCATCATCATTAACCGTGTGCTTCTTCATCATGTTGATTTACTTCATCATAACTTTGATTAGACATAACAGGACACAGACACCTTCTATACTATCCAAATTTTTCCAAATCTTTCACATCTTGTATCATTTTTGCCTGCGATCCTTCCTGTGCCCGTACCCAGATCTTTCCATTTCTTGTCCACGTAGACACTATCTTTTCCTTTTTCCTTAACAATCTTGCTTCGTGTGCAATAATTCCATTTTTTTTGTCAAATGTTCGTTTATATAAACATTTGTTCCCTTGAGTTTATTTGCTTGCATGATTACTGTATTTCTAGCTTTTCTACTAATAAATTTTACAACGATAACCGGTTTGGATTTTTCAACTTTGTTAGGCAAGGTATGACACAAAGATATGTCTTCAGAATTAATTTCTATTTTCTTATTTTGTAAAAAAGTCACAACTTGCTCTTCCAAAGATCGCTGTTCCTGTGAAGACGCATTTTCAGCAGTTCCATCACTGGTAGTGGTCTTTTTGTCTGAACGAGTTTTAATCACAAGACCGGATATTACGAGATTGTCTTGCCTTGCGTTTATTTCAAGTTCCTCGACTCTATGTTCAAGTTCCAGAATTTTTTTATCCTTCAAATTTATTTGTAATCTTAATTGTTTCACTTCATCCAGCAGAAGTTTCTGTTGGGTTGATACGTTCCTGAGCTCTTCACTCATAAAGTTCAGAGATTTTTTTATCTCCTCCAAATCATCCGTGTTAGTCTCCAACAGATCCTGTTTTTTTTATTTAGATTTTGCCATTTCTGTACTCACAAAATATGACACTCGCCCGTTGGTGTTGGTTTATGAAGTCTTCAGCCTTTAGCAGTTAGCCTTTAGCCTAATCCACCAGCCCTCGATCTCCACCGCAGACCGGCGTCCTCCACACCTTTGAACCAGTAAGTAGAAACTCGCCGGCTCAGACTCCCCCCGCAGACCGGCGTCCTCCACACCTTTAAACACGCTTGCTCAGACTCCCCCCGCAGACTGGCGTCCTCCACCCTTTGAACCAGGAAGTAGAAACTCGCCGGCTCTAACTCCCCTCGGATCCACGGCTCGAAATTTGTCCCAAAACTGGAACGTAGCTCCACCGACGCTTGTCCTCGACACCGACGCCTCTCCTCCCCACAGCAGCAACGGACCCCGGCCCAACAGCCGAAGAGCAGCCAGCTCCAGCAGGCTCCCAAAGGTAGGTCGCTAGCCAGCAACACCGCCCGTAAGGCTAATGACCAAACAATCCGGTCCCACGGATTGTTTGTCCGTCAAGCCAAAGACTAACTTTTAAACTCCCACGAGCAGCAGATCAAGTTCAGTTCACAGATTCAGTGTGACTCTGTATCATTTTGATGACAACTTGCTTGATTATTTGAGTAAATTAAACATCCCGTGCAGCGCGGCGTTCGTATGTCCTGTACATATTGCAGTTCTGACAATAATCATTGAAGTGAATATCTGATCAAACTGTTTTTCTAATTTCTAAACAAAACTTAACAAGTCATTCTGACATATAATTCAACTTTGGTTTAGTTCTATTCATCATATGAAGAAGTAATCAACATTGGTAACAGCATAAAACCCTGATCATATAATGACAAGAGTTAGTCTGTTGATCAATTCTGAATTAACACAAATTAAAAGGAAGTCTTTTCTGATTGATTTGTGTTCTAGATTTGCATAATACATCTTATGAGCTTAATTCATAGCTGATAATCAAAACATATATTTACACCCCTTTTACATGAGTAAATATAATGGATGGATGGATGAAACTCCGTTTTTTCTTTTGTCTCAAAACGTAAAAATATCAATAAATGTTAACAATCATTGGATGCTTTTAGTTTTATAATTTCTGATAATCAAAACATATATTTACACCCCTTTTACATGAGTAAATATAATGGATGGATGGATGAAACTCCGTTTTTTCTTTTGTCTCAAAACGTAAAAATATCAATAAATGTTAACAATCATTGGATGCTTTTAGTTTTATAATTTCACGCCTACCGTCCAGAAAAGCCCCCTCTAACAAATTTAAAATAGCCCATGGGCCACCAGTTGATAAATGACAATTGTAGCAGATTTTGCGGCTCTGGACATGTTTAATTTAGTGAAGGAAGGGGCAAAAATGGCTCTTTTGATCATAAATGATGCAGACCCCTGGCCTAGGAAGACATAATCACTTATAACAAGATAAGAATGTAAATGGAAAGCGATTTTGAATCAACAGCTTCCTGATGTTGGTGCGAGCAGATTGTTTATTTGATGTCATTGAAAGTGCTGGATTTATGTGTGTGGAACATGACATCTCTGCACTGACACCGCACACCCAGGAAAACATGTCACAACTGTTTTACTGGCAGTACAGGTCAG
>JBBPBX010030688.1:17812-35022 GCA_038048925.1 Garcialebias charrua
CCAGCCACTAGGGAGCACAAGCCAGTGTATCTCTTGTGCCGGTCCCAAGCATGGGTAAATGGTGAGGGTTGTGACAGGAATGGCATCCAATGTAAAACACGTTTGCCAAAACTATAATGCAAATTCAAAGCAAAACCATACCGGATCGGTCGAAGCCCGGGTTAACAACCACCACAACCAGCGCTGTTGACAAACAGGGTGCTGAAGAAAATTGTGCTATGGTTATGCTGGTGAAGATTCTCAGTTGTCCAGGACATGATAAAATCAAAAAAGGCGTTCAATACAGAACAACTGGACTTTATTTGTAGCAAACAAGACGTTTCGCTTCTCATCCGAGGAGCTTTATCAATTCAGTGAGGAGACAGTGAGAGGAAGAAGTTATAACAGGATAAGCCATTGACACGGACCAACATATGTAAATTGGAAACTAACACCCCCACATACTTGGGATAACACGTACCTGTGACCCATTCAAAATTCAGTGTGTGAAAACAGAGCTTACAGAAAACACACACACATCCTATTGTATGTATGTGCTATGGTTAGTCGAAGACCACGAAGAGGTAAAAGTGTCAGGAAACGGAGGGAGAAGAGGAAAGTGAAGAATGTAGAACTGAGTGTTTCAACTCTAAATGTGGGGACAATGACAGGCAAAGATAGAGAGCTGGCTGACAATGCAGAGAAGAAAGGTAGATGTTTTATCTGTCCAAGAGTAATGGTGAATCCAGACCGAATGCGTTTTCTACTGCAGTAACGTCCAGTTTACATGCAAAGTCAATGGTGGACGCACCTCCAGGCGCCTCCTGGCGTCTTGCGTCACGTCGCGTGCGTGTTGAGCGTGCTGGAGAGCTTTTTCCGTGCACGTGAACCCGCGTCAACCTCCAAAGCACGCCTCCAACATGCTGAAGATTTCGCCGTTCAACTTTCAAACGCCGCTCAAACTCTACCCGATTGGTTGGTGTGTCAACCAATCAGGGAGAGTCGGGGGAGAAGAGAGGGGGTCAGGGGGAGAGTCCCTATGTGACGCGGAAACCAGTGACGCGGAAACCATTGCGCATGTGACGTATTGTTTGTGGAACACAGAAAAAACCCGCGGAGTCATGGAATATGGAAGAGAAACTCATTGTAGCTGTGTGTTCGCGACAATTCCTTCACAACCAGTCAAGTCTGCTCCACAGAGACAGAAATAAAGAGCTCCTCACCTCGCGGAGTGCAGTGACGACTCGGTACACCGGTAAGCTCCTCCCCCACACCCCCGCAGCAGCAGGGTTGCCAGATAAACATGAATTTTATTTTTTATTTTTACCCCTTTTCAGTGCAAATGTTCACTAAACTCAACACATTATTAATCTTATCAGACCCTCACGCAGCAAATATGACAGTTTGGGTAAAAAAAAAAAAAAAAGCAACAGTACTAGATGATTAATTAATTTTTATCTGGCAACCCTGCGCAGCAGTTTTCTGGGTAGTTTCGCTTCTGGCTTTTTGGTCTGGACACAAAGTGCGTCCACTTGCGTGCGTGTTGAGCTTTTTTGCAGTTGAAATCGCGTTCGGTCTGGATGTACCATAAGGGCAGCAAGGCTCACAACATTGGAGCAGGGTTTACAAGAGAGACACCAGGTCTCTCTTGTGAATGAGTCCCCGAGGCTCAATGGGATTAACCGGCCTAAATAAAGGTTGAATGAAAAAAAAAAAAAAAACAGTTTTACCATGGTGTGGATAGAAAGAGGAATGGAGTAGGGGTCGTCCTGAAGGAGTTGGCAAATAATGTAGTAGAGGGGAAAAGAATGTCAGATATGTGCCTGAAGGTAGATGTGGAAAGTCTGATGCTAAACATGGTCAGTGGTTATGCTCCACAGGTTGGATGTGATGGGGAGGAGAAAGATACATTTTGGAAAGATCTGGATGAAGTGATAGAGAGTATTTCCAGGGCAGAAAGAGTGTGATCGGAGCCGACCTGAATGGACATGTTGGTGAAGGAAACAGAGGGGATGAGGAAGTGATGGGTAGGTTTGGTGTCAAGGAAAGAAACCAGGAAGGACAGATGGTGGTGGAGTCTGCTAAGAGAATGGAAATGGCTATAGTCAATACTTATTTCCAAAAGAGGGAGGAACATAGAGTGACCTATAAGAGTGGAGGAAGGAGTAAGCAGGTCAGCTACATTCTATGTAGAAGAGGAAACCTGAGGGAGATTGGAGACTGTAAGGTTGTTGCAGGGGAGAGTGTGGCGTGGCTAGACAGCATCGGATGGTTGTGTGTAGAATGACTGTTGTTGTGAAGAAGAGAAAAAAAAGTAAAATCAGAGAAGAAGACCAAATGGTGGAAGCTGAAGAAAGAAGAATGTTGTGAGCAATTCATAGATAAGCTGTTAAAGGCTCTGGGTGGTAAGAATGAGCTTCCAAATGACTGGGCTACTATAGCAACAGCAATTAGAGAGACAGGTAGGAAGGTACTTGGTGTGTCATCTGGACAGAGAATGGATGATAAGGAAACCTGGTGGTGGAATATTGAAGTGCAGGACATCGTTCAGAGAAAGATATTAGCCAAGAAGAAATATGACCATGAGAGGACTGAAGAGAGGAGACAAGAATATAAGGAGATGGGACGTAGAGCAAAGAGGGAAGTAGCTAAGGCAAATCAGAGAGCGTACAATGAATTGAATGGGAGACTGGACACTAAAGATGGCGAGAAGGACTTGTACCAATTGACAAGACAGAGGGATCAGAGTGGAAAAGATGTGCAGCAGGTTAGGCTTATTAAAGATAGGAATGGCAATGTTCTAACAAGTGAGGAGAGTGTGACAGGAAGATGGAAGGAGTACTTTGATGAGCTAATGATTGGAGAGAATGAAAGAAAAAGAAGAGTAGGCATCATCAAAACTGTAGACCAGGAAGTGGGAAAGATTAGTAATAATAATAATAATGAATTTAATTTATAACACACTTTTCATTAATAAAAATCTCAAAGTGCTACAAAGTGCAACAAAAGCAAAAATCAAATAAAACAAGTGATAAAATCAAGTAAAATCAATAATAATATAAACTAAGATCAAAGACAAAATCATGTGGAGGCAGAATAGGCCTGCTTAAAAAATAAATAAATAAATAAAACAAGTGATAAAATCAAGTAAAATCAATAATAATATCAACCAAGATCAAAGATAAAATCATGTGGAGGCAGAATAGGCTTGCTTAAAAAGAAAAGTCTTTAAGCCGTTTTTAAAGTCAACCAGTGACTGTGGAGCTCTCAGGTAGTCAGGGAGGGAGTTCCATAGGCGGGGGGCAGCCACACAGAATGCCCGGTCTCCCATGGTCCTTAATTTGGTTCGTGGAATGTGAAGTAGATTGCTGTTCTGTGATCGTAGAGACCGGGTGGATGAATATGGTGCAAGAATGTCCTTTAGATAGTCAGGTGAAGTTCCGTGTAAGCATTGGTGTGAGGGTGAAGTCTGGAAAGCTCTGAAAAGAATTAAGAAGGGAAAGGCAGTAGGAACTGATGACATACCAGTGGAGGTTTGGAAATGTCTTGGAGAGATGACAGTGAAGTTTTTGACTCAAATATTTAATGACATATTTGAGGGTGAGAAAATACCTGAGGAATGGAGAAGAAGTGTACTGGTGCCCATTTTTAAGAACAAGGGTGATTGTTCTATGAAAATATTATTTATAAATGTTTTATGAATTTTTATTCATAAATGTTTTATGAAATATTATTTATGCAGGATCGAGAGATCGGCAAACCTTCAAAAGAAATCATAACTCAAGAGATAATCACACAGGATACTATTTTCTGCCTAGAACAAATGCTCTTTATTTTACCACAGAAAATCAATAGCAAGCAAGCAAACAAGTAACACACTTGCATCCCAAACTTCATATAATTATTAACACTTAAACAAAGACTCTTACCGTTTGACACCAAAGTGGATTGGAGAGCCGTTTTCAATCCAAAGGCAGAGTGGGTGTTAAAACAAATGTGCGATTTACTCATCCCCGGCAGACTCTGACTCTAGGGTCCAGGCTGTCTCTTTATATTCCTTTTTAGGTAAGGATTGCGTGGAGAACAGAATGGGCCAAATTCTGTTCTCAGACAATCACCCAGTTTCAACAGGAACTGGACATTATCTTAGGAACTGGACATTATCTCAGTATCTCCCACTCAACTCTAATCAAACCGTTAAAACAAAACTCCGGAGATGATGAGATTAATAAACTGATTATTCATGTGATGATGAAATCAGCCCAGTTTAACTTCTTATCTCCCAGCTCCCTGGTAGTGTGACAGATATAGGGGAAGTTCTTTCCTTGAAATTACACATAATGTCTAGACATTTCAGACTGCATCAGAGAACAACTTATTTATTCATTATTCATTCCACCCTCTGGTCTCTGATCAGTTCGGAAAATGTTCACCCTCCATTTTATAATCTAATGCACCATTCTATCAATAGTGTCAACAACTAATACATCAGAAACAGGTATTGTCAATTTCAATGGTACTACCCCATGTATTCCTATTAATTTTGCATATTATAAATTTTATTGTAAAAATACATACAAATGTTAAACAAATTAACATAGCAAAGCACAATATTAATAGTTGCACGTCATAGGTTATGTTCATCTGTGGTTCAAACCAATCACTGTGTAATCTCAAATACCAATATTGAATCCAACGAGCGTCAGAAATGTTCCACAATCTTCTCCACTCATGATGGTTATGAGTGGTTACCATCCTCTGGAAACGTTCCATTTGCATTTTTACATATAACACCTGCAAGTTACATGTAGTCATGTTCAAAGCGTACGAAAGATTGGTGAGTACTTCTTCAATAGCACTCCACATCTCTAACTACCATGTTAGATATTTAGTGGATTCATATTTCCTTGCTAGACGGACATTGACATTGGATGTGAAGGTCAATGTACATCCCTTAACCACCACTGGAAAGTATAAGGACTACCCATATTCGTCACCATGCATGATTGACACGGTTCATCTGTTTCCATAGTAGTTGGCAAGGTCCGTTTTTCTCCTCTAGGACACGTCCGGGTGTTGCGGAGGAGAGATCGCCTAGCAGCACCATGGCACAGACGACAAAGAACGTGATGACCCATGAGACAATACCACCCTCACGGCACTTTCCAGGTTCGGCCATACCGTCCTCTGCATGCCTGTGATCCTCCCACCAGCAGATGCCAAGGAAACACCAAGCTGTAAAGAAACTTAATGCTTTTTGACAAATAGAATGACAATGATTAGTTTTCTCTTAGATAAAAGGTTTCATTTTTACTTTTCCCACCAAAACTGATTTGACCTGTAGGCGTCTCTCTACCCCAAACTCAAAACATCCCTGTTTTAAATGGAGCGTCATACCTGCCAATTAATCCATGTCCAATATCCATTATTCAAAACTTAGCAGATCTGACAGATCAGGGTACAGCTGTGACTTTCTGTTTTTCACCTTTCTTTTTTCTTTTTATGTTTCACAACTCGCACCCTCACTGCTTCATTGTCCTCTGAAGACTCAGACTCAGAGGACTTTCTGTTTTTCTCCTTTCCTTTTATATTTTTCTGTTTCACAACTTGCATCTTCATTGCTTCATTGTCCTCTGAAGACTCAGAATCAGAGGAGGCCTCCGCTACTCTGGTGGTCTTATTTTTATTCCTGACCGTCTGTTCAGGTTCACACGGAGGTGCAGAAGGATCAACAGAAGTTTGAAACACATCTCTCAATGCTTGAGTCAGATGTTCCAAATCTCTCAATGCTTGAGTCAGATGTTCCACATCGAATCTAGCAAACTGGACTTTTAATCCCTTTTTCTGACATCGTTCTCTCACCTCTTCTGTTGGTAATCCATCTATTTCAAATAGTGGGACCCCAGATTGTATTAAAGCTTTCCATAAAGCAGAACGAGTGGGTCCTTGTGCATTATTTCGACCGTCCCTTTTTGGCCCACAACCCACATGTTGAGAACCATACTCCTGTTCTTCTACTTTTCCTGTTCCCCAGTCTCCCAGTGTTCCTAACTCCATGATTTGGCTACGAATTTCAGACATAGTAACATCAGGAGCCTCCAACATTACAGTCAACATTGCAGAGCGATAGTGCGCAGGGGCTGTTCTTATCAATTGATCCCTCACAGCCTTCGGAATAGGTAGCAGTTGATACTGATCCACAGTAGCAACAGTTAAAGCATCCCTCACACACAATCAAACCAATCTTTGTACACACTCCCGAAGAGTGACCCACTGTCCTGTTATCTCTGGCCACTCAGAGAGAGCTGGATAAGCCTAGTGAACAGCTTCAGCATTAACATCAAATAGAGATCTAGAATCATTCCCTAAATCTCTCACTTCTTGACGGAAATTAGCATTCACTGTAGCTTATGTGGACAACCCTGCAAAAGACATCCCATCCCTTGCATCTATTTCCACCTGTCCTCCTCCTTCCTCAATTAATCTTGACAACCACACATCTGTATGTTCTCCCAGCTGCTGATGGAACCTCCTGGACAAGTAAGCTCCTTCTTCCTGAGTGCAATCCTCAGTTATCATTCTCAGTTCAGGCTACGGTTGATCTTGTGGGACAGCATCCATAACTTGTACACCATTCTCATAAACAAGTTGACCATCTGCATCTACTCTTGCTTGTAAGACATCTGGTCTCATTATCTGTTCGTGCCTCCTTCGCTACATTGGTTTCACACTTTTATTGCGGGATGAGGAGCGTAATGAGGAATTAGTGGACTCTTCTTCTTCATCACTTACATTATCTTCCCACAAATTTCCATCCCAGCTAGAGGGATTCCACCCCGTTCCTAACCCAGCTACAAAAGCCCATACTCTTTTAGGTGATAAAGACCATTTCCTTTTCCTCTTTTTTCTCTTTTTAACATGGAAACCTGAGCCACTACTTCTTCCGCAATCTGGGCCATGTTTTCTAGCTGTGTAGTTAACAACTGCACATGCTGACGCTGTAATGAAAAGGCTAGCTCAGCTTCTTCTAATGCTCTTTCCTGTTTCAAAACTTCTGTTTGACTGTTGATGTATTTAATTCTGTCAATTCTAGGCATCGGCACAAACCCACAAACGTCGTTACAGCCCTTCTACAGGCATTTTCTTTTTCATGTCTATTGCTCGTAGAACTTCTAACAAAGTTTCAGGGTCTCCGTCTCGTAGAGACCATGCCCAATGCACAGAGCGTCCCGTTCCATCCCTCAAGCACAATGATATAGACTGATAACGGGGTATTTCCCATCCCGGTACTATTTCAGTATTTTCCTGTGTCTTATCTCCCTTTACTGATTTTCTCTTGAACATTCTTTTGAACATTATGCAGTCTCTCTTTGTAATCCTACCAACAACGCCCAAAAATGTTCTATGAAATATCATTTATAAATGTTTTATGAAATTTTATTCATAAATGTTTTATGAAATATTATTTATGTAGGATCGAGAGATCGGCAAACCGTCAAAAAAAATCACAACTCAAGAGATAATCACATAGGATACTATTTTCTGCTTAGAACAAATGCTCTTTATTTTACCACAGAAAATCAATAGCAAGCAAGCAAGCAAACCAGTAACACACTTGCATCCCAAACTTCATACAATGATTAACGCTTAAACAAAGACTCTTACCGTTTGACACCAAAGTGGATTGGAGAGCCGTTTTCAATCCAAAGGCAGAGTGGGCGTTAAAACAAACGGGTGATTTACTCATCCCCGGCAGACTTTGACTCTGGGGGTCCAGGCTGTCTCTTTATATTCCTTTTTAGATAAGGATTGCGTGGAGAACAGAATGGGCCAAATTCTGTTCTCAGACAATCACCCAGTTTCAACAGGAACTGGACATTATCTCAGGAACTGGACATTATCTCAGTATCTCCCTCTCACCTCTAATCAAACCGTTAAAACAAAACTCAGGAGATGATGAGATCAATAAACTGATTATTCCTGTGATGATGAAATCAGCCCAGTTTAACTTCTTATCTCCCAGCTCCCCGGTAGTGTGACAGATATAGGGGAAGTTCTTCCTTTGAAATTACTCACAATGTCTGGACATTTCAGATTGCATCAGATAACTTATTTATTCATTATTCAGTGATGTACAGAGTTGTAGCAACTACAAGGGAATTAAGTTGATGAGCCACATGATGAAGATCTGGGAAAGAGTTGTGGAAGCAAGACAGATGAGAGGCAACTATTTGTGAGCAGCAGTATAGTTTCATGCCAAGAAAGAGCACCGCAGATGCCATCTTTGCTTTGAGAATGCTGATGGAGAAGTACAGAAAGGGTCAGAAAGAACTCCATTGTGTCTTTGTGGATTTAGAAAAAAAACATACGACAGGGTGCTGAGGGAGGAGGTGTGGTATGAGGAAATCTGGAGTGGCAGAGAAGTATGTTAGACTGGTACAGGACATGTATGAGGACAGCAGGAGAGTGGTGAGATGTGCTGTAGGAGTTACAGATAGCTTCAAGGTTGAGGTGGGATTGTATCAAGGATTGACTCTGAGTCCCTTCTTGTCTGCTCTGGTGATGGACTGACTAACAGATGAGGTCAGGCAGGAATCCCCATGGACAATGCTGTTTGCAGATTACATTGTGATCTGTGGTGAGAACAGGGAACTGGTGGAAGAGAACTTTGAGAGGTGGAGGTATGCACTTGAAAGAAGAGGAATGAAAGTCAGCCATAAGACAGAGTACATGTGTGTGAATGAGAGGGAGGCTGGTGGAACAGTGAGGCTACAAGGAGCAGAGGTCACAAAGATGCAGGACTTCAAGCACTTGGGGTCCACTATCCAGGAAATGGGGACTGTGTTAAAGAAGTGAAAAAGCGAGTCCAGGTAAGATGGAGTAGATGAAGAAAAGTTTTAGAGGTTATTTGTGACAAAAAGGTGTCAGCAAAGGTCAAAGGAAAAGTTTACAAGACAGTGGTGAGACCAGCTACCGTACTTTTTGGCGTTTAACACGCTTCTGTGTATAGCCCGCTTTGTCCAATTATTGTCAATAAATTAGAAAAATCCATAAATAACACGCTTCGCCCTATAAGACGCATCTATTATGCGTCACCGCTATGCGACGCGTCAGCGCCTCATTTTCCCTGCTGAAAATGGCGGCCACAAGCGAGCCAGCATGGAAGGACTTTACAAGATAACACGGTAAAAACTATTATATCTTTGCTGAGAAAAAAAAAATTTCTTAGCGGACATTATAGCACAAGGGTTCCTGAGCTAAACCGTTCCTTAATCAATTCACAAAAATGGTCAAATCTGCTGAATTTAAACTGTTTCGGTTTGACGTCTTCCAAATAGCCGCGTGCGCTACTGTAAAATAAATTGTAAAAATTTGAATTTTATCTCAGATGTCTTATACAGGTCAACAGTTTGTAAATGAAAAACCATATAATTACACTCTGTAAGCAGAAAAAATATCCACCCAGTGGTTTATGATTTATAACAATATAAACGGAAATAAAACCGAAGCTACGAGACGATTCCGTCTCTTAAAAAACGAATAACATTTTGAATTTTATCTCAAATGTCTTATACAGGTCAACAGTTTGTAAATGAAAACCCATATAATTACACTCTATAAGCAGAAAAAATATCCGTCGAGTTGTTTAAGAGTTGTTTATCTAAACATTAGGTATCTGTTTGCGGGAGCTATGCCGCTAACATACAAAGCTACCGTAAAAGAGCAATATTTTTTTTGTTCTAAATATCTTCTGCAGCTAACTGTTTGTAAATGACCACCAAATAATTACGCTCTGTAAGTTTCAAGAAAATCTGCGATGTGGTTTATGAGTTATCATGCTTAAAAAACAGCTAACATCACAGCTAATAGTAGCTACCTCCAGAGCAGGAGGCCGGGCAACGACAGAGCAGTCAGAGCAGAGGAGGCTTTTTTCGGACACATGAGCTAGAAATGGTCGGTGTTCTCCTCTGGAAGTGTCCCCATAGTGGACAAAAGTGGTACTGCACCAGTTTTTGCCCAAAATGAAAAACGGCGATATCAGAGCCAAAAATGGGTCTAAAAATATGGGGAAAAATCCATAAATAACACGCTTTGGCGTATAAGCCGCAGGGCATTCAAATTAGTAAAAAAAAATGCATGTTATATGCCGAAAAGTACAATGACAATGTTGCAAACTAATTTCCCTACAGGGACAAATCTATCTATCTATCTATCTATCTATCTATCTATCTATCTATCTATCTATCTATCTATCTATCTATCTATCTATCTATCTATCTATCTATCTATCTATCTATCTATCTATCTATCTATCTATCTATCTATCTATCTATCTATCTATCTATCTATCTATCTATCTATCTATCTATCTATCTATCTATCTATCTATCTATCTATCTATCTATCTATCTATCTATCTATCTATCTATCTATCTATCTATCTATCTATCTATCTATCTATCTATCTATCTATCTATCTATCTATCTATCTATCTATCTATCTGTCTGTCTGTGTCTGTCTGTCTGTCTGTCTGTCTGTCTGTCTGTGTCTGTCTGTCTGTCTGTCTGTCTGTCTGTCTGTCTGTCTGTCTGTCTATATTGTATGGTCTAGAGACATAGGAGAAAGAACTGGAAGTCATAGAAATGAATATGCTGATGTTCTCCTTAGGAGTGACAAGGATGGATATGATTAGTAATGAGATGAGATCATCAGAGGTAAAGCACATGTTGAACAACTGGGAGATAAAGTTAGGGAGGCCAGACTGTCTGTCTGTCTGTCTGTCTGTCTGTCTGCCTGCCTGCCTGCCTGCCTGCCTGCCTGCCTGCCTGCCTGCCTGCCTGCCTGCCTGTCTGTCTGTCTGTCTGTCTGTCTGTCTGTCTGTCTGTCTGTCTATATTGTATGGTCTAGAGACATAGGAGAAAGAACTGGAAGTCATAGAAATGAATATGCTGATGTTCTCCTTAGGAGTGACAAGGATGGATATGATTAGGAATGAGATCATCAGAGGTAAAGCACATGTTGAACAACTGGGAGATAAAGTTAGGGAGGCCAGACTGTCTGTCTGTCTGTCTGTCTGTCTGTCTGTCTGTCTGTCTGTCTGTCTGTCTGTCTGTCTGTCTGTCTGTCTGTCTGCCTGCCTGCCTGCCTGCCTGCCTGCCTGCCTGCCTGCCTGCCTGTCTGTCTGTCTGTCTGTCTGTCTGTCTGTCTGTCTGTCTGTCTGTCTGTCTGTCTGTCTATCTATCTATATTGTATGGTCTAGAGACATAGGAGAAAGAACTGGAAGTCATAGAAATGAAGATGCTGATGTTCTCCTTAGGAGTGACAAGGATGGATACGATTAGGAATGAGATCATCAGAGGTAAAGCACATGTTGAACAACTGGGAGATAAAGTTAGGGAGGCCAGACTGAGATGGTTTGGACATGTCCAGAGGAGGGGCCATGGGTATATTGGTAGAAGGATGTTAGAAATGCAGCCAGGAAAAAGACAAAGAGGGAGACCAAAGAGGTGATATATGGAAGCAGTTAGAGAGGACATGAAGGTAGTTAGAGTGAGGACAGAGAATGCAGAGGACAGAGGTGGAGGAGGATGAGTCGCTGTGGCGACCCCTGAAGAGGGAAAAGCCAAAAGAAGAAGAAGAAGATATTTAGTTTACTAATACTGTAATGTAAAAGTGACTAACAGTGGTTTCGTAATTGGATTAAAAAATATTCTAAGACTGGGAGTTGAATTCCAGATTGAAGGGAAGGACAGTAGAATAAAGGAATGGAGGAAAGAAGGGTGGGACATAAGAGGGTGTGTGTGTGTGGGGGCGCGGGGTTATCTCAGAAGTATAAAGTGCACATCACAAAATCAAATAATTTTGTGAAGTGAAAAAGGAAAAACATTTTAAAAGAATTTAATTTTTTTAATTGAATTGAACCAACCAAACAACAAAAACTCAGTGTAAATCAAATTATTGCAACATTCAAATAGACAGCTTTGGTAAGCCGGTGTTTGAGGGCCCCGTCATGGCACCAGGCAACCAACTCGTTTTGCTCCTTCTGCAGGTGGGACTGGGTCCCAGGATGGAGGCCAGGTCACCAAGCACTTGCTGATAAGCCCCTCCCCTGGGACTGGCTCCAGAGTGGGGCTTGGTAACTCACTTTTTAGTGGGGGACATCTCAGAGGAGCAAGTTGAGGTGGTTTGAGCATCTGGTGAGATTTCCCCATGGACACCTCCTTTTAGGTTTTCCAATCATGGCCAACTGGAAGGAACCCCTAGGGATGTCCCAGAACACATCTTGGAATCCTTCTGGAAGAGGAGGTGGCTGTATAAGACAAGTCTGGGCCTCCCTTCTCAAGCTGCTGCATCCTCAACTCCAGAGCAAGCAGAAGACCATGGATGGATGGAACTTTAAAAAATAAGTAATTTTCTATGATTCAGAAACACATATTCTGCATTCCAAATAGTCCCTATTTGTCCTTTTTAGTCCTTAAAATCTTTTATTTTCTTTGGCAGGAACTGTAAGTGATCCCACAATAATCCAGAAATAAAAAATGCATTTTGCCACCTTCCTGCTCTCAACTCTCCCCCTGCCTGTATACATGTTTATCTCCTTCTCAACATGTTGGTGATTCAGGGCCTTATTTTGGGTTTTGTAAAGCTCATTTAGCTCCTATATGTAATCAGCTTTCCAGATGGCTTGATTACTCACCATAACGGGTCTTAAGAAGTGTCAAAAGTACCAAAAGAAACTGTTTATTAAGGCACAGCAACCACACTAGCCAGAAAAAAGATAAAAAACTCAAAAACAAAACAAAACTGAAAGTTATGCACCATAACTCATGTTCCCTGAAGGAAGGGAACGAGGTGCAACATATGACTATGGGAATTGCGCCCCCGCGCGGTTACCTGAAGTAATACATTCACGTGCTGCTGTTTATAATTGTTTTTCTATTACATTAGAGCTTAGTGTATTTCTAGTTGATGTTTTTTTCTTAGTTATATCCTAGATGTTATTACTGTTTTCCTCTTACATTTTGTTGTTGGATGTAACTGGGACCCTGTGTACATAATCTCGTTTCATCACATGTACCACATGCGGTGCAAATGACAATAAAGACTCTCTGACTCTGACTTTACGACAGGTGGGCGTCAGCGTCACCACAGAGGCCCCGCCCTCTTGGTATAAAGATGCGTGTGCCCATCTTTCGTCCTCCAAAACTTCACAGAGCTTTGGCATTGAAAGGGCACACATATGTTGTACCTCGTTCCCTTCCTTCAGGGAACATGAGTTATGGTGCATAACTTTCAGTTCCCTTATCAGTCAGGTTCACTCAGTGCAACATATGACTATGGGAACGTAATTCATTCACGCCCTTGAAATGCTCAGTAAAAATGCATGCTTGTGAGAACTTCTGCCTTTATACTTTAGGCGTTTTGGCTGATCTCTACTGTGTGTTAGAGATTACAGCCTGAGTGACGTCACAGGCAGTAACATACAAACAATAATGTTTTGCAAACATATTTGTGGAACTACAGTTAGCTGGAGCACAAATGTCTGCCACTGGAACACCCTTAAGCAGAGCTCATGAGGCTGCCAAGCCTCAAGTTGAATGGGCGTGCACCCCAGAGGGCACCTGTTGACCTTTGCTGCTGTAAGCCCTTTTTATGGCCTCACTCACCCAGTGTGAGAGGCGCTGTTTTGAAAGGGCTTTGCCTTCAGCCGGGTTGGCAAAACAGACAAACAGTTGGTTTGTTTTCCTCCAACTGACAGTTCTATGGATGTAAACACTCAAGGCCCTGACAGGGCAGAGTGATCTCAACCTCCTCTGTTCCTCAGTGAGGACAGGCTATGGAGGAAACTCAAAAAGCTCAAAGTCCAGACTCCTGGGATTTAGAGTTGGTACTTTTGGCACGTATGCGGGGTTAGGACACAGAGTGACCTTTGACCCATCAGGTGCAAACCTTGTACACATTGGGTGCACAGATAAAGCGTGGAGGTCACCTACACGTTTAACTGAGCAGAAAGCCAGGAGCAAAGCAGTTTTATAAGATAACAAGTCTATCTTAATGCTGCTGAGAGGCTCAAATGGAGGCTCACACAAGGTATCCAGGACTAACTGAAGGTCCCAGACTGGGGCCAGAGTCCTGCTAGGGGGCCTTTTCCTTAGTACGCCCTTCATGAAATGTATCGTGAGAGGGTGGGCACCGGGTGTTTTTCCCTCCCAGCCTTCATGGCACGCCGAGATGGCTGACCAAAACACCTTAATTGTGCAAAATGAGCAGCCTTTTTCCAGCAGGTCCTGTAAAAAGGTGAGAAGCTGGACTAGGTCATAGGAATAAGAAACAATATTCCTCTCTAGACACCAGGCCTCAAAGACATTGAGTTGACCCAGCTCTCGCCCCTGTATTGTGTTAATAATATTACTGGGGAGGCCCGAGGCCATCAGCCTGTTCCTTTTAGCGGCCAAGCTGTGAGTTGCCACAGTTCTGGACGTGGGTGGAGAAGCTGCCCGTGTGCTTGAGTCAGCAGGTCCCTGTGGGGGGGCAGCTGCCACGGTGTCCCTGACAACAATGAAATTATTTCTGGGAACCACGGTTTCTGAGGCCACCTGGGGGCTATTAATATTAGGGAGAGAGCTCCCTTCCGTACACGTTCCAGCGTCACCTGAATTAAAGGGACGGGTGGAAACGCGTAATACAGCACCCCTGCTGGCCAGTCGTGGGCCAGGGTGTCCGTCCCCATCGTTGCGTCTGTTTCCTTCAGTGAAATGAACAGATAGCTGGTTTTGCACACAAACAGATCGACGGACGCCCGACCGAATCGTGACCAGACCTGGTCCACTATTCGTGGGTTCAGTCTCCATTATGAGGCCAGTAGGGGTCCTATGGCGAGGGCGTATTTCCCATAGTTCAGCTCTCCCGGGATGTGTGTCGCCCTCGGTGACAAAATTCTGGGGCCACACCACATGAGCAGCCTGTGTGTCAGGCCAAGGAGGGCCGGGACCTTTGTCCCCCCCTCCCTGTTGATATAAGACACTACTGTCCTGCTCTCCGATTTTATGAGGACATGCTGTTTTGCAATCAGCCCCTTTTTGTAAAATAGCTTTATTGACAGATAAACAGCTTTTAATTCCAGTAGGTTGATGTGGAGCTTTGTATCCTGTTTTCCCCAGAGCCCTTGGGCGTTCTAGTTCCTGCAAACTGCTCCCCATCCTCCCAACGAAGCATCTGTCGTGATTACCACACGAGACAGGACTCGTCCCAGCGGGACACCTGCAGTGAACACTGAGGGGTCCCTCCAGGGTTCCAGGGCTGTCAGACATTCCTGGCTGATCGAAATCCTTCCTGCCCACCTGAGGAGGGCAGGACGTGTTTGTCTGTTTAGCCATATTTGCAGAGCACGCATTTTCAGTAATGCCTGCGGCACGCAGGGGATGGCGGCTGCCAGTAAGCCAAAGAGGCATTGGCAGAGCTTGAAATACACTCTCTGACCCAGCTGAAAGCGTGTCAGGCAGAGGCGTATCGAAGCAACCCGCTCCTCTGAGAGCCATGCTCTGTACAAGATGGTGTTGATCTGTACGCCCAGAAATACGATAATCTGAGATGAGTCAGATAGCTTTTCTGCAGATTTGTGCCGCCGCTTTGGCACAGAGGATAAGCGGGCGGCACATATGCTTGAGGCTGAGCCTCTCCACAGGCGTTGCGGGTTCATGTCCCAGACCCGACGAGCTTCTTTCTGTGGTATCTCCCCCCTCTCTACCGTTTCGCCCTCTCCCTCTCCAATAAAGGCCACTAGCACCCAAAAATGTAAAAAAAAAAAAGCTTTTCTGCAGATTTAAAATGAAGCCTAGAGCTATAGGTGCGTCATCACCATGTGTGTGTGCAGCTGGGCTTGTGTTGTGCTGCTGGCGAGAATCAGAAGGTCGTCCAAATAATTCAAAATTTGGACCCCCTGACCCCTGAGGGAGGTCAACACTACGTCCAGACACTTTGTGAAAGAGCGTGGAACGGTTTTTATCCGAAAGGTAAAGCTTTGTATTCGTAAGCTTTCCCTTCAAATGCAAAGCGTAGATATTTTCTGTGTCTCTTCCAAATGCCTACGTGGAAGTAGGCGTCTTTGAAATCCACTGTGCACGTGTGGTCTCCTTGTCTCACAGACTTGAGTACTTGCCTCAGCGTGAGCATTTTGAACCTGTAAGTTGTTATTCTCTTGTTCAAAGCCCTGAGATCCAGAATCGGTCTCAAGGTTTGGTCTCGTTTGGGCACGAGGAAGTATTTGCTGTAGTGGCCGGCTTTTACTTCTCGTTTTGGAACAACACGGATCACACCTTTCTGCAACATTGCTGTTATGTCCTCCCTCAAGGTGTGTGCACGTTCTGGGTTTATATCTGACTTTAGCACCCCTGTGAACGGAGGCGGCCGCTTGCGGAACTGCAGGCGGAGCCCTTGACACACTGTTGACATGACCCACGTGTTTGGTAGACACGCCCACCAGGCCTGCACATGCGCTGAGAGCCTCAGAGGCATGTTTATTGCGAGCTGCCTGCGCCTCGTGGGAACAGGCGGGGGAGCGTCTGACCCCTCCTCGCTCAGTCCTGAGCGAACTGACCTGCCCGCACGTGGACGCCGTGAAGTCTGTCAGCTCCAGACAGACTCCAGATGTCCCGCTGTGGTTCATTGTCTGATCTGACACGCTGTGCTGGATTAGGGCGGAGGGGTGCTTGCCTTCTCCCTTTTTAGTGGCTGTTTTCATTAAAAAAGGTTGTTGTTGTCCCTGGTTTTTTGGGGGTTTTTTTGAGTCAAGAATCAGGGCAGTTTGTGCTTCTGGTACTTTATTTTTGTGTTTAAAGGAACAGAAATGTGTCTTTATTACACACATGTCAGAAACATTTTGTTTTGAGCACACACGAAGGTCACCAGCTTTTCGTAGTTTTTTTACAAATAAAGTCTGGGATTAAATGTCTTGGTTCCCGTACCCCGTGGGCGGACAAACCTGCAAAACTGTGGAGCGGGCCCGCTTCGTCAGGCCCGCTTCTGTCTCCCATCCCGGTTCGCTGAGGAAGTCCTCGGCTGAGCCGCTTGGCGAGGAACAAACCTGTTCCTGCTCCAGGACTGACCGGCCTGAGATAGACCTGCTACGGGTCTCTGCCGCTGCTCCCCGTCGTGACATGGTCGTTTTTGCGGGGGACGGCGTGTGGCTGAGCGGTGTCGAGGCTGCCCGGGTCTGCTCCCGCTGGTGTCT
>JBBPBX010030689.1:6065-19383 GCA_038048925.1 Garcialebias charrua
TATATATATATACATACAGTATATACAGTATATATATATATATATATATATAGACAAATGTATAAATATATATATATATATATAGTGTACTTGTTTTTCACACTAGTTTGGCAAAGTAAAACTTGAGAGAAAAGAACAGCTTGCAACACACGTGCGAATGCTCACATTTGTGAAACAACCAAAATAATAATAATCCTGGTGCTGAATGATATAAAATTATTCTAAACACAAGGCAGTATATGCCAAAAGTTCTGTATGACGGCTGTAAATAATTTAATGTTCTTCATGTTATATTATGTAAAAGTAGAGAAATTGGCATATATGACATTGAACAATTGCTGGAGTACCCAGGGATTTTTTTTTCATATTTTCTTTACAGCAAGCGTTTCCACACTTTTCACCACATCCACACTGTCACTGCAAGACTTACTCATGAAAATCACTGTAATTTGTGCCATTAGGTGTTTTTTCCCACAAGCATCCTTATGCCTCTTGGAATTCCTAATTCTTTGAAACACCTGCAGTGTCAGCATGAGTCACCCTCATCGTCTCAAACTACAGCAAAAAAAAAAGAAAAAAAAGTTTGCATAGAAAACTTCCGGCTCTCCCGAAGCTGTCAGAACCAGGCTAAAATCCCTGTTGTTAGAAATTTTACATATTGGGCAAAACACATAACACATAGGCATTAAAACAAGTAAAAAAAAAAAACACAATACAATCAAGGGATAAAACAGAAACAGTACTGTTGAAAAGGCAGCACACTGCAGCAGTTTTGTTTGATGTCACATTTGCATACTGTCTGTCTCTGTATGAAGCACTCAGTCAAAAGCAGTCCTCTGTACACAAGTTCAAAGTGGATGGTAGAAAGATGGGGGGTAAAGAGTAAAGCAGTGCAAGAAGCTTACTGGCAGTGATGGCAGTGCCAGATGGGAGAGGAAAGAGCTGCCCAGGAGTGGAGCCAGTAAGCACAGACAAGTGGTGCCAGCCCAACTGTGTATAACAGGAGGTCCAGCTATTTAATCAAACCCAACAGTGAAACCACACCAGTGCCAGATGCAATTCAAATCCTCATATAACCCACACGCTAATTAGTTTTATATAGATTTCCCACCACACCCTCTGTCAAAGATGTTAGAATAGTTGCTTCTTAATGCAATTTGTGTAATAAACTGGAGCTTCACAGGATGGGAGATCTGGGAGATGTGAACGGTGTCATGATTATGTGCTGAAGCTGTGTTGAAGATGTACACTAAGAAGTAAATATGTTCCTTCAACAGCACTACGTTTACTCAGCAGGCACTTGTTACATGGAGTCCTTTGCCTAATCAAGAAGTAGCTTGCAGCTGGTCATACTGCTCATTTGTCATTTGTCTGATTAGACGACCAATACTGTTCCACCCACCCACACAACATCAGCGAAAGACTAATGATAACTAATAGCATGACTAAAGATGCACTCCTGAGCTGGTAAAATCATTCAGTGCTGCTCTGTGGGGATAAGGAGACAATCTGACAAAGAAGGAGACATGTAGTGTCAGCAAGGAATAACTGAAAATACCTTGATTAAATTTATAGTTGAGAGATTTTCATCAGTGTGATACAGCTCAGTGGGGGTGTCGGTGTAGTAGTAGGGGCTGGGAGTCTCCTGTTGACAGAGAGGACACAATGCTTGTCAGCAAAGTCATCTTTTCACTGCACAACATCTGTGCTGATTTTGTGCTACACTGTAAGCAGGCCATTAATCTCAAACTAGGACCACTTCTTATCGTGAAGAGCGACAGGCGCTCTTGTGCACAGAGTGAAAAATAGATACCAGGTTTTGTTTTATTTTTTTCACATTTTCACTTCATTTATCTCAGTGTCTTTCTTTGTCCCTGTCATATTTATCAACCACCTCCTCTCCATGATTTCGTGAGGTCATTTGAATTGGCATAGTTTTGCAGCTGCTCTCTTGGGTGTTGCAACACAAAAATATCTCCTTCAGGAGCAGCGCCGTGCTTCTTGACCCCTTTTCTTAGAGCTCAGCAGCCTCAGCGTTGGATCGATGCACAGTGGTGCTGATGCTGTGGCATTTCCACAAGGAGATGGATGTTGTGGGGTCTATAAGGCAACACAGTGACATTTACATAAGGAAGAATGGATGCTGTTGGACCAGAGGGAAAGAAAGGAGGTGGGAGAGGAGCAGTGGCAAGGTGTTATCACCCCATCCACACTGATGCTCCTTGACAATCATTTTGCTCCTCCTGCTGTGGAACAGAGATGCTACATGACATATGTTCCTTACACCATCTGCCCATGCAGCTGACACACAAAGCAATATGCTGACATATGTCAGGCACTGCAAACAACATCATGGAGAGGTTAATAAATAGGTTTAAATAAAAATTGCATATTTTTTCAGTCAATTCAAATGACAACATTATTCACACCCATGCCCCCCCTGTCTGCAATCATGAGCACAGTGAGTATTTATAAAAGAGGACAGGATGTGCGGCGAGATGAGCACAGAGCTCAACGCTGAGACAGCCAATCTTCAAGTTATTCAATCAAAAATGAGTACATTTTGTATTATGCGTTTAATATTGAAGGTGTGCTGCTCTCAGAAAATCTTTCATAGCTCAGGAAACCATTATAGAATTGTGCTGTTATGTCAAGGCAACCTACAGCCAACCTATTTGAGTTGCTATTTCCAAAAGTTATCTTGAAACAAAAGTACAATTTAAAAAAAAATAGTGATGTATAATCCAACAATTTTCAGTCAGGTCATCTGGACAGTTTTTTTTTTTTGTGTGCTGAATCATTTCACATTCCATCAGGAAGGCTTCTTCAGTCACACAACACAAAACTGATTCTTCCCCCGACAGTTTACTCCAAAGTGGAACAAACCAGTTATGTTGGTGCTAAGATGGTCTCTTTGGCACGCCCCCTCCTCCAGTGCCAGCCCTCTCCCTTGTCGACAGTCATGTCAAACTGGTTCAAAACCAACAAAACTGGTTTGTTCCACTTTGGAGTAAGATGTTGGGGTAAGAATCAGTTTTGTGTTGTGTGTTTTCTTGACTGATGAAGCCTTCTGGATGGAAGGTGAAATGTTTCAGCACAAAAAAAAGAAGAAGAAAAGAAAAAAAAGAAACTTTCCAGATGACCCGACATAAAATTGTTGGATTGTATACCTAGATTATTGAGCATGGACTTTGTTGTGATTTATAATGTTTTGCGGTGTCTGTATTAAAAATATGAATTGCTTCCATACTCCTTTGTCTAAAAAAGCTAAGTCTGGTCCTCTGGACATTAAAAAAAAAAAACACAAANCAAAAAAGGCAAAAAAAAATTGTAGAAACGTTTCGTATTTCATCCGAAAGACTTCCTCAGTCTGAGATGCTGTATTCAGCTCAGTCTTATAAATAGCACCCTCTCACAGTGGATCAACCATTTGGCTGATGACAGCTGAAACCAGCTTCTCACATGATCACAGAGGACCATCAGCCTAACGATGGATCGTTAGCACCTGGTTGTTTGCTATTCACAAAATTTTGTTTTTTGAATGTCCAGAGGACCAGACAGAAGGATAAATCACACACAAAACAGGCTGTAGAGAAATGTGGATATCCTAACTGGGCCTTCCTGAAAGCAGAGAAGAAACCCAAACAGGACTCCAGCCAGCCATCAGGTGAAAAGAAGGAACCCAGACCCAGACCAGTGGTCATTCCGTATGTTGCGGGAGTTTCAGAGACATTGAGACGTTTATTTTCTAAACACAACGTCCCAGTGGCTTTTAAACCCCAAAATACATTACGGCAAAGACTGGTTCATCCCAAAGATCCAGTCCCCCGGCACAAACAGAGTAATATTGTGTATGCTGTTCAGTGTCAGGAGGGCTGTGATCAGTCTTATATCGGGGAAACTAAACAGCCACTGGCCAAAAGGATTACCCAGCAGAGAAGATCAACATTCTGGTCAGGACTCTGCGGTCTACACCGCAGAGTCGCAGTATATATTGTCAAAATATGCAGGACTTTTGGGTTGAAAACAGACTTATACTGCTACAAAAATCTTTACAACACATATACACACACATGGTAAGTTGCCTTTGGCACAGGGCTCAGAGCAGGGTGTAATAACACACCGTCAGTAACCCTAGATTAGTTTAATTTATATGGCATTTTAAACTCATAAGCAGAAAAACATGATGTATGTTTTTTACTTTTTATATGCTTTGTCTGTATTTTGGTAAACCATCTTTGTGGTATTGCATGGCATTTTGGTTAACCCTATGCGATAAGGAATGAGATTGAGTCAGGCCTCACATTAACACACGCACAGCAAAGGTCATATATGCATGCTCACTCAGGCCCAGGAGGAGGCCTGAACAGAATTAGGTCAAGTAAAAACGCAGGAAGGCCTCAGAGGCAAACCTTTCTGCTGTTAGTTTTGCTGTGTTTTGCTGTGTTGTCAAATAGAACTCCCCAAAATAAATAGAAAGAACACTTTGTTAAGATGAGCTGAAGGCCTCTTAAAACAGAGCTCTGTGGATCAAGGCCTGTTAAAAATGAAGAGAGTTTTTAAAGCAAAGATAATTAAAATAAAATGTAATCTTTGAATGAGCACTTTTCATGCTACAGCAGCCAGACACAGAGGCTCTAACACACACACACACATACATTTTAGTGTGAGGAGCACGGTCTCTTATCTTAAACACAGCTGAGACACAGGAGAAAGTCAGGCCTTGGTTCAAAAGAAAAGTGAAAAGCTTCAGATGGGAATGTGAACTTTTGTGAAACAGAATTCTATTGAAGCAAAATGTTTTCTGGATGTTAAGTGATTGACTGAATATGCAGAATTATGTATTGAGAAGTAAAATGTATGTTATTTTATGTTTTCTTTTATGATTCACAGCAAACTAAAGGATGCTTCACTGCTGAGGGTTGAAAAATATAGTTTTGAACATTACATAGCACGTTAAAAGAGTGTTTTTCCACAGTTTGAGTAAAACTGGGTGAAAGGTGACCAGAGTGTTCATGAGCTGAGGGAGGGCTGAGAGCTGAGAGACATTATGTCATTGTTTGGTGAGGGCTGGACAGGAGGTGTGGACTTCACATCACCAGTGCCCAGTCAGAACATAATAAAATGATGTAACTTTCTGAGGAGGGGAACTGAAGCCCCCTCTCTGGGCTATAAAAATGCTGTGGAAGAGAAGAAAATTTGCTGAGCTGCTGAGTTTCTGAAAGGTTTTGAAGACCTTTGGATTTACTGGACAAGAATTGGACCTTTGGAAGCTTTTCTGAAAACTTGGAATATCTGAAGAGGATTGCCTTTTTTGAAGAACAAGAGGAATCTCTTTTGCTCAGCCCAGATTTATTTCCATTTTTTCAAATTTGGACATTAGCTTCCAGAGTGGAGTAACAAATCTTCAACTCAGTCGAGTTGAGGTATTTTATTTTTTCCTTACTTCTGGAATAATCCCTTGAAGGACTATCCTGTGAAGAAGGTAAGGGGAGCTCCCATTTCTTGTTCATCTAAATTTATATTAAGAGTAAATTATTAATAACAGTAAAAAAGCCTCCTTTTATACAAGAAGATTAAATAATCGGTTGAAACCAACAAAGCGGAGATCTTCTCGCTGAAAGCGGACGGGTTTATCAGCTTGTTTGAGCTAAAAAGAACACGGAGTTCTTTTTTGTCCTCCCTGCTGCTGCAAAATGGGCCTTTGAAAGCTCAACGGAGCTGTGAATGGATGTTTTTACATTTTTATCGGAGTAACTGATTTTTCCTGGATATAATTATTTTTGTTTCTACAAGATTTTTTTGTTTTATAACAATTCTGTGGAATAAACCTCAATTAATGGATTAAACCAATTTTTTTTTTCCCTTCTGAATGAATTAGGGATATTTTCCTTTCTGTTCATAACAGATTAAAAGGAGTTTAAAGAGAACAAGAAAGTTAATTCTCAATAGTCCAGGTATCAAATCCGCTCATTCTCAATCAGTTCATCTGGACAGTTTCTTTTTAGCAGAAACGTTTCACCCTCACTCCAGAGGGCTTCCTCAGTCAGAGTAGTCCAAAGCACACTGAAGTTAACCCACCAAGTAAGCAACTTATGTGGACCAACCAGTTTGCTGTAGCCAAGATGGTTTCTGGGGGCGTGTCCCTCGTCGACTCCTCCCAGGCAGGCAGACATGTCCAAAGTGGTTCAAGACAAGAAAGTTAATTCTCAATAGTCCAGGTATCAAATCCGCTCATTCTCAATCAGTTCATCTGGACAGTTTCTTTTTAGCAGAAACGTTTCACCCTCACTCCAGAGGGCTTCCTCAGTCAGAGTAGTCCAAAGCACACTGAAGTTAACCCACCAAGTAAGCAACTTATGTGGACCAACCAGTTTGCTGTAGCCAAGATGGTTTCTGGGGGCGTGTCCCTCGTCGACTCCTCCCAGGCAGGCAGACATGTCCAAAGTGGTTCAAGACAAGAAAGTTAATTCTCAATAGTCCAGGTATCAAATCCGCTCATTCTCAATCAGTTCATCTGGACAGTTTCTTTTTAGCAGAAACGTTTCACCCTCACTCCAGAGGGCTTCCTCAGTCAGAGTAGTCCAAAGCACACTGAAGTTAACCCACCAAGTAAGCAACTTATGTGGACCAACCAGTTTGCTGTAGCCAAGATGGTTTCTGGGGGCGTGTCCCTCGTCGACTCCTCCCAGGCAGGCAGACATGTCCAAAGTGGTTCAAGACAAGAAAGTTAATTCTCAATAGTCCAGGTATCAAATCCGCTCATTCTCAATCAGTTCATCTGGACAGTTTCTTTTTAGCAGAAACGTTTCACCCTCACTCCAGAGGGCTTCCTCAGTCAGAGTAGTCCAAAGCACACTGAAGTTAACCCACCAAGTAAGCAACTTATGTGGACCAACCAGTTTGCTGTAGCCAAGATGGTTTCTGGGGGCGTGTCCCTCGTCGACTCCTCCCAGGCAGGCAGACATGTCCAAAGTGGTTCAAGACAAGAAAGTTAATTCTCAATAGTCCAGGTATCAAATCCGCTCATTCTCAATCAGTTCATCTGGACAGTTTCTTTTTAGCAGAAACGTTTCACCCTCACTCCAGAGGGCTTCCTCAGTCAGAGTAGTCCAAAGCACACTGAAGTTAACCCACCAAGTAAGCAACTTATGTGGACCAACCAGTTTGCTGTAGCCAAGATGGTTTCTGGGGGCGTGTCCCTCGTCGACTCCTCCCAGGCAGGCAGACATGTCCAAAGTGGTTCAAGACAAGAAAGTTAATTCTCAATAGTCCAGGTATCAAATCCGCTCATTCTCAATCAGTTCATCTGGACAGTTTCTTTTTAGCAGAAACGTTTCACCCTCACTCCAGAGGGCTTCCTCAGTCAGAGTAGTCCAAAGCACACTGAAGTTAACCCACCAAGTAAGCAACTTATGTGGACCAACCAGTTTGCTGTAGCCAAGATGGTTTCTGGGGGCGTGTCCCTCGTCGACTCCTCCCAGGCAGGCAGACATGTCCAAAGTGGTTCAAGACAAGAAAGTTAATTCTCAATAGTCCAGGTATCAAATCCGCTCATTCTCAATCAGTTCATCTGGACAGTTTCTTTTTAGCAGAAACGTTTCACCCTCACTCCAGAGGGCTTCCTCAGTCAGAGTAGTCCAAAGCACACTGAAGTTAACCCACCAAGTAAGCAACTTATGTGGACCAACCAGTTTGCTGTAGCCAAGATGGTTTCTGGGGGCGTGTCCCTCGTCGACTCCTCCCAGGCAGGCAGACATGTCCAAAGTGGTTCAAGACAAGAAAGTTAATTCTCAATAGTCCAGGTATCAAATCCGCTCATTCTCAATCAGTTCATCTGGACAGTTTCTTTTTAGCAGAAACGTTTCACCCTCACTCCAGAGGGCTTCCTCAGTCAGAGTAGTCCAAAGCACACTGAAGTTAACCCACCAAGTAAGCAACTTATGTGGACCAACCAGTTTGCTGTAGCCAAGATGGTTTCTGGGGGCGTGTCCCTCGTCGACTCCTCCCAGGCAGGCAGACATGTCCAAAGTGGTTCAAGACAAGAAAGTTAATCCTCTGGAGTGAGGGTGAAACGTTTCTGCTAAAAAGAAACTGTCCAGATGAACTGATTGAGAATGAGCGGATTTGATACCTGGACTATTGAGAATTAACTTTCTTGTCTTGAACCACTTTGGACATGTCTGCCTGCCTGGGAGGAGTCGACGAGGGACACGCCCCCAGAAACCATCTTGGCTACAGCAAACTGGTTGGTCCACATAAGTTGCTTACTTGGTGGGTTAACTTCAGTGTGCTTTGGACTACTCTGACTGAGGAAGCCCTCTGGAGTGAGGGTGAAACGTTTCTGCTAAAAAGAAACTGTCCAGATGAACTGATTGAGAATGAGCGGATTTGATACCTGGACTATTGAGAATTAACTTTCTTGTCTTGAACCACTTTGGACATGTCTGCCTGCCTGGGAGGAGTCGACGAGGGACACGCCCCCAGAAACCATCTTGGCTACAGCAAACTGGTTGGTCCACATAAGTTGCTTACTTGGTGGGTTAACTTCAGTGTGCTTTGGACTACTCTGACTGAGGAAGCCCTCTGGAGTGAGGGTGAAACGTTTCTGCTAAAAAGAAACTGTCCAGATGAACTGATTGAGAATGAGCGGATTTGATACCTGGACTATTGAGAATTAACTTTCTTGTCTTGAACCACTTTGGACATGTCTGCCTGCCTGGGAGGAGTCGACGAGGGACACGCCCCCAGAAACCATCTTGGCTACAGCAAACTGGTTGGTCCACATAAGTTGCTTACTTGGTGGGTTAACTTCAGTGTGCTTTGGACTACTCTGACTGAGGAAGCCCTCTGGAGTGAGGGTGAAACGTTTCTGCTAAAAAGAAACTGTCCAGATGAACTGATTGAGAATGAGCGGATTTGATACCTGGACTATTGAGAATTAACTTTCTTGTCTTGAACCACTTTGGACATGTCTGCCTGCCTGGGAGGAGTCGACGAGGGACACGCCCCCAGAAACCATCTTGGCTACAGCAAACTGGTTGGTCCACATAAGTTGCTTACTTGGTGGGTTAACTTCAGTGTGCTTTGGACTACTCTGACTGAGGAAGCCCTCTGGAGTGAGGGTGAAACGTTTCTGCTAAAAAGAAACTGTCCAGATGAACTGATTGAGAATGAGCGGATTTGATACCTGGACTATTGAGAATTAACTTTCTTGTCTTGAACCACTTTGGACATGTCTGCCTGCCTGGGAGGAGTCGACGAGGGACACGCCCCCAGAAACCATCTTGGCTACAGCAAACTGGTTGGTCCACATAAGTTGCTTACTTGGTGGGTTAACTTCAGTGTGCTTTGGACTACTCTGACTGAGGAAGCCCTCTGGAGTGAGGGTGAAACGTTTCTGCTAAAAAGAAACTGTCCAGATGAACTGATTGAGAATGAGCGGATTTGATACCTGGACTATTGAGAATTAACTTTCTTGTCTTGAACCACTTTGGACATGTCTGCCTGCCTGGGAGGAGTCGACGAGGGACACGCCCCCAGAAACCATCTTGGCTACAGCAAACTGGTTGGTCCACATAAGTTGCTTACTTGGTGGGTTAACTTCAGTGTGCTTTGGACTACTCTGACTGAGGAAGCCCTCTGGAGTGAGGGTGAAACGTTTCTGCTAAAAAGAAACTGTCCAGATGAACTGATTGAGAATGAGCGGATTTGATACCTGGACTATTGAGAATTAACTTTCTTGTCTTGAACCACTTTGGACATGTCTGCCTGCCTGGGAGGAGTCGACGAGGGACACGCCCCCAGAAACCATCTTGGCTACAGCAAACTGGTTGGTCCACATAAGTTGCTTACTTGGTGGGTTAACTTCAGTGTGCTTTGGACTACTCTGACTGAGGAAGCCCTCTGGAGTGAGGGTGAAACGTTTCTGCTAAAAAGAAACTGTCCAGATGAACTGATTGAGAATGAGCGGATTTGATACCTGGACTATTGAGAATTAACTTTCTTGTCTTGAACCACTTTGGACATGTCTGCCTGCCTGGGAGGAGTCGACGAGGGACACGCCCCCAGAAACCATCTTGGCTACAGCAAACTGGTTGGTCCACATAAGTTGCTTACTTGGTGGGTTAACTTCAGTGTGCTTTGGACTACTCTGACTGAGGAAGCCCTCTGGAGTGAGGGTGAAACGTTTCTGCTAAAAAGAAACTGTCCAGATGAACTGATTGAGAATGAGCGGAGTTTAAAGAGAAGTTTTGTGCGTCGAGAGATCAGACTGCAGCAAGCTGAATGTTTGGAAAAGTTTGGAAGATAAGGAGAACGCAGTGTCCCTGTTCATCTTCTAACTGCGGCTGAAGGCCTCTCGTCGGCTTGACAGCAATGAAGGATTAAAACATCATTTAAAGGAATATACTATTTTTCTGAACCCTTGATGTAAAGAAAGACATCAGCTTGGAGACCTGGTCACTGAGTACTGATTGTTTAAAGTCTGAGAGAACAGGATGTTCTTTCTTGTCACAGCCTGCTTTGAAAAGCCTTGATCATCAGTGCTGCACAACAAAAATTGATGGATTAAAAGCTGCCTTTTTGTGGAAGACTATTTTTCCTGATCTAAAAATATTTTTGTGGAACAAAACAACATCTTTTGAAGTTGCTTGAGTCATGAAGGATTCTTTGAATTTGCTGGATACTTTGGGAAAATTGGATTAATTCAAAAAGAGTTTTTCTCCTGGACAAAAGGAGTGCTCGTTGCGGCTGCAGCGAGCTGAATGTTTCGAAAACAATCTTTGATGGATTAAAGCTGATTTTGCCGAATGGATCCTGGAGATTGGAAAATCAGTTATTGTTTTGGGTCACTCGGTCTGACCACGGAGTGAGACCTGCCAGCTAGAAGCTGACTGACCTTGGATGAAAAGCCAGGAGAACACGATGTTCTAATTTTAACCTCAGGCCTGCTCTGAAGGCCTTGCTCATCAGCATCGCAGAACAACTGAATGGATTACAATATCTTTGAATGGATAACACTTTTGAGGAATAATTGATTTTGCCTGGGAGGATTACCAGATTTTTTAGCCCTGAACAGTTTGATGGATTACAACTGGGATTTTTAACACGACAGAATTACCTGGAGGTTTTTCTGTGGAATTACAACGAAGACTTATTCAGTCTGCTGGAAGTGCAGACTTTCCTGACTGGATTATAACAGGATTAAATGAAGATTTCTAAAGTGGATGATTACAAAACAAGTTTTTCCTGAAGGATTAAAGACACAAGCTTTTCCTATGTGGGATTAAACAAAGATTTGTCCAGTCTGCTGGAGTGCAGACTTCTGACTGGAGTGCAACAGCATCACCTGGAGGTGACAAGATTTCCTGATAGGATTGGAACAAAGTTTTCTGGTGGAGATAAAAACACAAGTTGGAACACACCAAGATTACCTGGATGGATTAAACATATTTGATCGGAATCAGATTATTGTAGAATAAACCAACATTTTAGAAGATTATACAAATTATACATTGGAGTAGAACTCAATTCAATTAAAGCTAAAAACACATTAAAGCCCAGCGTGTGGAGGACATCTTTGGTGAGCTGTGAATCACTTAACTCTCTTAAATGCAAATCATGTAACCTGATTAAATCTTTTCTGTAGTAAGTAGTGCTTATGCTGTTAAATCCCCTGCAATTAAATATTAAAGAATATAAAACGTACAAATTTGGATTTTTCATTCGACTCACCTTGATATTAAATGATGGGAAACTTGGTTCAAAGATAACAACAAGATTATTGGAGGTTTTAAATGGTTGTGTTAGCCAAAAAGATATAAACAATATCCTGGAACCTTATTTTCCTAGGTTCTAAAACTAACCAGACGGATAACAATAACAATCTACTAGAGGTAATCTGTCGTTAATGTGTGTTTCTCCGTGGGATACGATCTGACTCCATTCTGCTAAGTCGGACTATCGGCGGAGTGAAACAGGGTGTGACATGCAGATTTGAAGACAGTAACAGTCTGGTTGAATTACCTCGTCTCAGCCTTAATCCTAACTAATCTTGAGACATATCGGGTAATACTCGTGTGCAAGGATAAAAGTTAAAAAACCCGTTACTGGAGAGGCTGGAGTGAGGACTTGTTGCAAGATCCTGTAGCTAACCTCACTCACGTAGAATTAACATGGCGCCCAACGTGGGGCAATATAGGTCTGAAAACCATGCACCCAATAGAGAGAGTGCCGGGAAGTGCTCTGACTGGAGAAGTTATGGCAGTACTAGAAGGATTGCTTGAACTAACTCACAGAAAAATAAAAACATCACGAGTAGTGACCAACAGTAATCACTGTGCACAAGCCCTGACAAAGGATTTATCCATTTGGGAAGAAAAAAGATTTGAAAGTGCTAAGGGAAAAGTGGTGACTCACCATGATTTGTGGAAGTAAATAGCTGGAATCAAGCTGAATCTACAAGATGGAGGAGGAGCACCAAGAATCCCACACTAAAGAAGGAAACTACTGGCAGGGCAATGAAGAAGTGGACCGTTATGTGCAAAAGAGAAAAATCGTTTTGTCGATCGAGAGTGGGAACAAACCCCGGCGGGCCGAGGGTCCCACAGGAGTACGTGTTAGAGGTTGTGCGTGGCGTGCATGAAGGGCTAGGTCATACGGGCGTACAACCTACACGTAAGGAGTTGGAGAGTCAGGAGCTCTGGATTCCCATGAAGCAAATTCGCAAGGTGCTGCAGGACTGTGTGGTATTTGGTCAATACAAACTCAAGACGATGCGGGCACCTAGTGGATGAACAAACTGGCAGGTGTCATGGGTGGCACTTGTTAACAGTAAGAAAAACAAGAAGGCAACGGTGTTGCTATCATGCTGAAACAATTCTATAGGTCGTTGGGCTTTCCGAAGGAACTGAGAGCTGAGGATGGGACACACTGTCACAACGTACAAGTGGATCACTAGTGTCAGACTTTTGGGGTGATGCGTTTTCTCACTGCCCCCCACGCCTCATGCCAACAAAGTTGCAGAAAGTACCACAGGTTTAGCCCAAAAATTGGATAGCTAAAAATGCTAAATACCAAAGAATGGAGCACTAAAACTGTGGAAGTAAGGCAACCCTTGAATGACAGGCGTCGAGCTGGAAGACCCTCCCCCGGTGAGGAGCTTAACCAACGTCAATTTAACACGCTGGAAAGTAGCGGGGCCTCAAGGTCAAAGAGGAACAACCAGTCTCCAACACTTCATTTGAAGTTGGACAAAAGGTGTGGGTCAGAGCACAGGATCACCCATCAACAGTTGCAGTAGAGCCAAAATACAACG
>JBBPBX010030690.1:0-21719 GCA_038048925.1 Garcialebias charrua
TAACATGCATGTTTTTGGACTGTGGGAGGAAACCGGAGAAAACCCACGCATGCACGGAGAGAACATGCAATAACAAGTCACTTTCATCATTGTCGTCGTAATGTCTAGCGAAGACATACTGAAACAAAAAAAATATAAACGTAAAAAACAAACTAACATTGATACTGAGGAAACACATTACATATTTTATTAAAGCAACAATAATCAAGTTTGATCATGAAATAAAGAAACATGTACTTGGGAACCAGTACAATAAATTTTCTCAATAAAAGTTAATGAGACTAACTCGAAAGTATAGACAAAATCATATTTTTAACACGCACTAAAATACGTACGTTCAGTGCAAGTGTATGTTATACATGAACACAGAATTTTAATGAAGTCATCTTTTTAAAAATTCTTAAATTTATAAAGTTGTACATTTTCTGTGACGTGGTTAGAAAAATAAAATAATAAAAAAAATAAGCTTCAAAGATATTTATTGTCAATATTGTGCATCTGTATTATTCTAATTTTATGTCCACTAAAATTGCAGCACAGAAAAGCCATAACAATAAAGAAATACATTATATAAAAACTGGAGCGTGAGATTGATAGGCGGATAGGTGCAGCGTCCGCAGTGAAGCGGGCGCTGTACCGGTCTGTCGTGGTGAAGAGAGAGCTGAGTCAAAAGGCAAAGCTCTCAATTTACCGATCGATCTACGTTCCCACCCTCATCTATGGTCATGAGCTTTGGGTTGTGACCGAAAGAACGAGATCTCGGATACAAGCGGCTGAAATGAGTTTTCTCCGCAGGGTGTCTGGACTCTCCCTTAGAGATAGGGTGAGAAGCTCAGTCATCCGGGAGGGACTCGGAGTAGAGCCGCTGCTTCTCCACATCGAGAGGAGCCAGTTGAGGTGGCTCGGGCATCTGGTTAGGATGCCTCCTGGACGCCTCCCTGGTGAGGTGTTCCGGGCATGTCCCACCGGGAGGAGACCCAGAGGAAGACCCAGGACGCGCTGGAGGGACTATGTTTCTCGGCTGGCCAGGGAACGCCTTGGGATTCCCCCGGAGGAGCTGCTCCAAGTGGCTGGGGAGAGGGAAGTCTGGGCCTCCCTACTTAGGCTGCTACCCCCGCGACCCGACCCCGGATAAGAGGAAGAAAATGGATGGATGGATGGATGGATTATATAAAAACAACTATTAAACTTTGGTTTTTGTTTCTGCCTACCGTAATATCTGGTGGAAATACATTTCATAAACAATATTAGACATACAACCTTACCATCTACATTTTAAAATTGTGTAATAATATTATGATCACAGTTATATTAGTTGCAGTGCAAACCATAAAATAATCTTGACATAAATACAGTTTCCCCTTACTTACCTTGTTTCCAAAACCTGAATGGGAGTCTCCCCAAATTCACTTCTGAGACCTTCCCCAAAGTCATCATCTCTGCATAAAAACATATAATGTAGTTCAAACAATAATCAGATATTCTTTTCAACACATTTATCACACAATGACAAATTTATCTAACATATCAAAGCATGTAGGATGATTTAAAAAATAGCATCAAACAGCCATCTTCCATCCTGTTCTGCTGCTAGAAGTAAAATTTGAACTTTTTATGCTCTCCTTTCATCCTGCTTCACTGCAGGCTCATGTCCGCAGCAAACTCGTCCACCCCACCGCAAGTTTTACAGATTTTATTCCAAAAATTAATAATTTTTGAGGCCCTTTATACAGGTAAACGTCCAAAGAGGTTGAGATGTATGCATCAACAACATATATTGTGTAGTACAACTAACAGACTTTTAGATTATGAACACCAAATGATCTGCAGACAATATGCTAATTGCTAGTTGTGATCATGCATCTCTTACACAGACAGCGCAGTTACAGTACTTTCATCATATCTGCATGCTGATCCACAATACAATAAGTTAGGATAACTAAATGTACGTATCAAAACAATACTGAGGTTGAATGAGTTAGCTGCTGCCATTAGCATCACGTCAGCTGTAGGCCGGAAAACGGTTTTAGCCTGTTGTAGATAATATCATGGCATTTGCGCTATCACATGAGTCAAGCAAAGACACTTACTTTTCAAGCAGGAAAGTTGCTAACTCTGCATCGCTTGGCAATCCTTTGAGCACTCGAAGCTCTCGCCACCTCCGCCATCTTGAAACAGCTACTGTTTGAGACGGGAGCGTGCCCGGCTGCTGCGCCTGCGCGCTGCCGCTGGGAGAGGCGGGGGGAGGGCGGGGGAAGCTCGTTCATGAAAATAACTCTGTTTTTATTGGCTGGTCAAAAACGGCCCGCTCTGGTTTTTATAAATGCTATTTTAACCACCGGGAGACGCCAGAGGAATATAGTATTTCTCAAAGATTACCTGTTTAACATCACTCTGACAAAAAATAGTGACTGAGAGAAGAAATATGTTTATAAAAAAAGCTACATACTGCAACTTTAAGGTGCTTATTAATAAAATGTTGATTATTAAAAAAACAACAAGAGGACATATTGCTCTTGGCCCGGAGGATCCAGTCTGTGAAGTGGATGTTCCTACCACAGCACGCACGCAAGCTCCTGCCCAGCAAAGGATGGCATGTCCCGCAGGGATGAAGTGCCTTCATCCAACACCTTCACCTGTTCTGGTCCTTGTTGCACTAACCATTAGCTCAATTTGGTCAAAACTGGACCTCGTTTCCTCAAAGAGGTTGTTTAAAAAGCTATTGATAACAGATTTTATCTTTTGTTTTTCCTTTCACAGAGCCCTACTTTAAAATGTCCAAAAATCCAACATGTGAAAACATATACAGTACACTATAGGGAACTCAAAGAACCACTTTCGATGCTCTACGTGATGTGGATCTGTCAAACATGTACAAGAGATCTCCACTGATTCAAATCTGGTTCTGTTCCAGGCTTGATGAAAGTGGTTTAGTTTTAGAACAACTTGTACGGTTGGCTAAAAACTCAAAAACCAGAATGCCACTCTGTGCCATTTTAAATAAAACATTTCATACAAGTGCCTAAAGTTCATAAGTTTCATTGTGAATCCGGGACTGACCGTGGCCCATCTCAGTCTGGGCATATGTGCCCAAAACCTGCAGGGACTCTGCCAGAGGCAGCCATTTCTTGGCCTGCTGAGGGTCACACTGGCTGCGCAGGGTTGGCAGGAACATGACAGTGTGCAGCCCTAAAGTCTCGTGCTGGTTGCCTCTAGCCATACTGGGTAAAGGAAAGTTGAATTTAAGATCTGCTGTTCCTCAAACTTCAGATAAATTTCACTTTTGATGAGCTACAAGCTTAAAGACAATTTGAAAGACAATGAGATGTTATGGTTGATGTCATGGAAGTCATACAAACATGAAAACGACGTTGGATTGAACAGTTTTTTACTGTTTAGGAGGCGTATCAAAGTCAAAGAAGTGCAATAAGTTTCAGCAAAATAAAGACTGAAAGGGTGTTTATAAAAAAACTGGACAACTAAAAATCTGATCTTAATTACCGTATTTTCCGGAATATAGGTTGCGGCTTTTTATCATTTTTGCATGCCCTGCGACCTATATTATTTAGGTGCGACCTATTTATGGCTTTTTATCACTTTCGGCACTTTTCGCATGGGACTGTACCTCAACATCAAGAAAACGAAAGTAATGACAACGGCGTGCAATGATGCAGTAAACATCAAGATCAACAATGAAAAGATCGAGCCAGTCCAAGATTTCATCTTCCTGGGAGCCAAAATTGACCGAAACGGCGAATCCGGACCAGAGATCAAAAGGTGGATTGCACTCTGCCGGGCCGCAATGCAAGGAATGGATAAAGTCTGGAAGAGCAAGGACGTGAGCATTGCGACGAAAACGAGACTCGTCAACGCCATTGTCTTTCCCATAGCAACATATGGATGTGAAAGTTGGACAATCAGGAAAGCGGAAAGAAGAAAAATCGACGCTTTTGAACTCTGGTGTTGGAGAAGACTACTGCGCATACCCTGGACATTGCGGACAACAAACAAGATGGTCCTGGACCGTATCAAGCCGAAAATGTCGCTTGAGGGCAAAATCGTCAAACAGCAACTGTCCTTTTTCGGCCACGTTATGCGCGCAAATTCACTGGAGACTTCGATGATGCTGGGCAAAGTGAGCAGGACGAGAAGAAGAGGACGGCCAAGAATACGCTGGCTTGATACAATCACATCAGCCACCAGCAAGATGATCGCAGAACTCCAAGTAATCGTCGAGGACAGGAACGCGTGGAGAGGACAGATCCATAAAGTGGGCGAAAGTCGACTTCGACTAAATGGCTAATCATCATCATCATCACTTTCGGCGAAACAAATTTTTTAATCCAGCTCATTTTACAATTACGTTCATTTATTAAGGAAAAGTTCAGCTCAGACACATATTTGCTATAATTTTTTATCAAACAATTAATTGTTTTTAAGTGTTAATCTTCTTAAAAGCCTTGCTGTGCGCTCCTGTGGCAGACATTTGCAGCAGAGCTAAACACGGTCCACATTTCCGGGTTGTCTCAGCGGTGACGCGTTACGTCGGCGGTGACGTAGGTGCGACCTATATTCAGGTAAGACCCGTATATGGATTTTTCCAACTTTTTGGCAATAACTGGGCAATGCGACCTATATTCCGGTGCGACCTATATTCCGGAAAATACAGTATTTGATCAAGGTTTTAAATCACACTTATCACTGACTGGTCGGAGTAGCTGACCATTGTTGACCTTCTCTCTGGTTTTATATTAGGCTGAACCATATAACGTCTGCTGTAAAACGTTGTGAAGTAAACAACCAACAACTGCACAAGGGAAGGACTTCATTATCCAACGTTAGAGCAGTCCAGTAGCTGTTGCATCATACCACTAAATAAATTAAACATTTAAAATGCACTCCGCTGAGTGCACCCTGATAACTCTTACTGATAACGCAGCTAAGAAGTGCACTTCAGACAATCTTCCTACACATTTTTATTATAGGCAGGTCAACATGAAGAGGGACTGTGGACTGAAATGTAAACCTCATCATAACAGAGCGACCGGGTTCATTGCCAACCATTTAGGAAACTTGTTTCATTGCATGAGTCTGCGTGTGTGTAAGTATTCTCAATACAAGTCAAAAATAAAAATGCATTTTAGTGAAACAAACAAAAAAACTTTCAAGTGAGGTCAAAAGAAGCAGAATAGTTCTTGTGGTGACCTTTATGCAAAGACCAGGGTGGCACAGGTGGTTAGCCGTTATCTGTAGAGCTGCCAAGCGAGTGAGTTCGAATGGGAGGTGTCCAACGTACATTTTCTGCAAAGCACTCGTTGTCAACAGCACTGAGCCATCACGACTCCTTTGGTTCTGCAATGTCGGTTTCATTCATGATCCTGGAAACGTGGGCCGGTGTTGTGCCAAAAATCAACTGGCTGCTAAATGACAGCCACGGAGCATGCACGGGAAGACTTTGACAAGAATTTAACAAGATTAACGCTTAAAAACAATTATTTGTTTGCTTGACATTATAGTAAAGGTGTGTCTCAGCTGAACTTTTCCTTAATAAATGCACTTTACTGGTCAAATCAGCTGCATTTCACCGCCCAGGCGAAATGCAGCTGATTTGACGTTTGCTCCAGGAGTTCTGGAGCGAGACCAAGGTGGCTCCGTATGGCAAGACAAGTGTCTCATTAATAGCCACGTTTACCTATTAATGAGACACTTGGTTTGTCATAATAGTCGAGGGCCCTCTAGTGGCTGTAAATGACTCATGTTCGTGCTGCTGTTGTTTTGGCACGTTGTTTTTGTACCATTAGTACTTAGTACAGGTAGTCCCCGATTTACGAGCGCTCTGATCTGCGAGGTTCCAGACTTACGAGCTGCGAATTTTTGGAAAAAACGAAAAAAATACTGAGTTTTCATGTGTTTTTTCACCACAGTTAGTTAGCTAAGCATATGGACACACGTTTCCGATCATTTTTATGCACTCATAAGCAGTTTTTGGATGAAAATAGAGTGTTTGTAGTCGCGCTAGCGAAAACCGTTCCAATTTACGAGCGAAATTCCGGATTTACGAGAGAAATGGCGGCCGTTCCAAATTACGAGATTTCCGGTTTACGAGCGCCTCGTTGTAACGGATCTCGCTCGTAAATCGGGGACTACCTGTATATTCTTAGTTCATGACTCAGATCTTATTGTTTTTCTTTACAATTTGTGTTTTTGTTGGATGTAACCGGGACCCTGTGTACATAGTTTCATCCCACCTCATGTACCACATGTGGTGTGTATGACAATAAATCTGACTCTCTCCAACTAGGAAATGTCATATTTTAGAGCTCAACAAACAACCCCGTCAACAAGTTCTGGTTCCACAGCTCAGTGAGGTCAAGCCGGTGACAGAGCCTGCAGAACCACTGACACCTCTACTCTCACCTGAACTTTGGACTAAATTTGTATGTTTCAAGGTAATACGTAACCACAGATGAGTCTTTGGGCGACAGTTAACTTGTGTGCTTCCTCCCAAGTTAAACTCTTTATATTCTTAAAATGGGACCTGTAATTTCTCCATCACTAAAGCGTGGCGTTGTCAGAACTACAGGACTGCCGTGAATCTGTCTACAACCTTTGACTGCACTCTACAAAATAAAACTCAGTTATAGCCGATTGTAGTATTAGTACTGGATTACTGCCAAAGTTCAGTCAGAGTACAATGACATTTCAGTCCACAATCATGACTCTGTGCACGTTGACCCTGCCAAAGGCCTCTTTTATGCTTCTTCCTGAACGCACTGCGCTGTCAGCTGTAACTGTGTGGCTCATGCACGAGGAGAAGACTTCTAACTTCTTGTTCTCCAGCAGTTTCTTTTCCTGAGCTGAATCTTCCACTCGTACCTCTTGTAGTAGTAGATCTCCTCCGGATCGGCGATGCCATACTCTCGGATCTTCAGCATCATCTGGGCACTTTTTCGAACAGCCTGGTCGTAGCGCTCACTGCGAGACAGGAAGTTTGGGTCCTCCTCCTCGAAGTCTGGGTCGCTGAAAACAAGCGCCTCTACGAGACGTCCAAACATTACCACGGAGGCATTATTTCACTAACGGCAGGGGAGAAGAACCCTTTGAAGCTCTTACTTCTCGACCAAACACACAGTTTATCATTCTAAAGCTCTTTATAATCAGTGCAGCCACCACACTACTCAGCATCATTTATACTATAACTCACCGGTTTGTTTAAAGATCCCCTGACATCATCTTTTAACTTTCCATAAAATGGCACAACATATATATATATATATATTAAGATTGACCTCTGATCGTTTTTGCTAAAACAATGTGAAATGAATGAAAATTCCTCTCCAAAATAGTTTAAAATTAGCGCCGTTTTTTTTACATGGTAAATACGGATTTTCCCGTCGCGTGATTATGACGTCACATGTAGACTCGGCTCGAACGCGGCACATTCAATACAATAGAGAAAGATACAAACGCATCCGTCCAATTTAGCCATTTAAAACTTTAGATTTTAGCGGTTTGTCTTCAGAGAAGCCAAAGTTATTTCGAGTGATCAACCAGAAACAGCAGGTTATAATTTTTTTTCTCCTGATGCTGTTTTTTGTAGACTTTTCACTTCAGGAAGTGAGCAGCTGTGTGATGACTTACAGGAGCTGCAGGTTGACGAGGCAGAAGGAATTCTACAACATCTAAATCGTTTCCACAGCACTGAAATGGTAATATATTAGTTAATGTTTCTAATAATTATTCAACATTAATTTATAGTTTAAAAAATTAGTCCCTTTTAAAATATCTGTTAAATATTTTAATGTTTATAAGTGATAATCTGAACATAATGTGATGTGAACATGTGAACGCCACCATCAGAGAAACGACAAAAAGATGTTAAGGTGCGCATTGTAATGTTGTGAAGACAGGTCATGAATTAAAAAAAACAAAGTTTGCAGTTTAATTTCTCATGTTATGTCCTTACATTTTAAAAAATGGAGGCAAAATTTGTGAATGGCTGTCGTCTGAGCTCGTTTACCTATGAAAACAGCCGAAGTGACTGAAAAATGTCAACAGTGATGACGTCCATGAAGGAGAGCTCTTCAGGATGGAGAAGTCAGACATTTTTGAAGTTTTTGTATGTACAGGTATTTACGCTCAGATTTGTTGAGTAAGAAACACAGATAGGTTAAAAAACATCTTACTATAAAAATGATGTTTTTCCCGTATTTTTTAACTATAACCGATAAGACAAATATGTTGGGTTGTGCTACTAAATGTTGCTATTCAGTTATTTTAGAATGAAATTTGCTGTTGTCTCCTGTAGGTTTACACCAAATTCAATATTACAACCTAAATTTCTTCTCCAAGATCCTATGCTTGTCTGATTTTGCCATATTTCTTTAGCTACGCAAAGTACGGTCAGCCTAATACATATACAGTACATATATATATACTGTATACAGTTTAATATATATAAATTAGCTACGCAAAGTACGGTCAGCCTAATACATATACAGTACATATATATATACTGTATACAGTTTAATATATATAAATTAGCTCCTGCATCAGTTTCTCAGGAACTTATCTCTTCAGTGAGCTTGTCAGCTTATCTTTAGCATTTAAATCTGAAGCTTTTTTTATTACCTTTCTCTTTTATATAACTTTACTCTTTTAATATTTTAACTAGGCAAGAACAGCACATCTCATCTATCATTCACTGATACAAAATTTAGGCTGGCCCACTGGTTTTAAGGACGTTTGATAAATAAAACTACAGCCGAATTTACCTCCAAGACATAGCAAATCACTGGAATATCTTAACTTGGTGCTTATCACTTTAAATATGTCCTCTTAAAGATTTTTTCTTAAATCATATAGAAATCATATAGGAGTCCGGATCATGGTGGCCGTTTAATGAAGTTTCAGACTGTTAGGTAACAGTTGATAAAAGCATAAAACACACAGGGTTTCTTGTTGTTAACTGGCACAACAGCATGAAGATGAAGGTAAGGAGGACTTTTTATATAAAACTCACCAATTTCTCGTCTTCTTTTGGTCTTCTCCAGGCCCCCGTTCAAAATATATGTTAGCCTTTCTACATCAAACGAAGCGTTTTCACGCTCTCTCCTAATGTCTGGATTCATGGCTCTTTAAACAAACCGCAAACAAAATGTGTGTCTAAAAAAATGAACTAAACCAGAACGTGTTAACAACTAATACGTAACCTCCAGTAACCCGACTGTTCCAGGTCCAGGCGTCTTCTTCACTGCGCAGCCGCAGAGAGGCGGGGCTTACATCACGTGACAGTACCCCGGAAGTAATAGGTCTTTTGTCAACATTTGAATTAGTTCATGCTTTTCAAGCTGCCGTTAAAAACCAAAGGAGAAGAAGAAGAAGTTCATGCTTTTATAAATTACATACATGTATTTTTTAAAATGTCGGTACTTCCTCCAGCCGCAGAGTTCCGTTTTGTTTGGGAAGTAAACTCTATGAAGGACGGGGACTCGGTGAGGACAATTGGCAGGTGACGAATTCACGACATATCCTTGACTGGAAAACTTTATTGCAACTTATTTTAAGAAATAATTCACCCCATGGGGACAGAGGAACAGCTGTGTGTGTGAGGGAACTGTTTAATCCATTTAAACTTAATTAAATTTTATTTTAGATGTTTTTTATATAGGGAACTGTTTAATCTTAATTTAATTTTAATTTTAGCTGTTTTTATAGAAAAGTCCAACCAAGGACTGGGTTTGCCTGTGGCTAGAAAACCTTTGTGCAAGACAACGGTTGCTTCGTTTTTAACATGTAACATTGTTTATTGTACTGTCCTTGATCAAATAAACTTGAATGAATGAATGAATTTTTGACACAGAAAAATTCTAAACAATTGGGTCTAACGTTGAACTTACAAATATAATAACATATTTTATTTTATAAACCACTTACATGACTTGTATCAACTGAGTGAGTCCATTCATTTATTTTCATCTCCAGCTCAAAAAAACAAACAAAACTCCAGCTCAGCAGAAAAGGAGGGCGGGCGATAATGTTTTTGCCCGTGTCTGTGCGCGTGCATGTGTTCGTTTGTCTGTCACCAAAATATCACATGAACCATTTAATAAAACTTACAGAACGCAATCATGATGTCCACAACTAATTAACATTTGGAGTCAATCCAATTCATAATGGCTGCCACAGGCAAATATATTAAAGACACTAAAAATGCTATAACTCAATAGGTTTTACTGATATCGACCTAAACGTTGGTAGTAGCAGACTGATCACATATTCTGAGCGCTAACTACATTTTTTCATTACTTGTAGTCAAATCCATCCATTATCTTCCGCTTATACCAAAATCGGGTCGCGGGGGCAGCAGCTTCAGCAGGGAGTTCCAGACATCTTTTTCCACAGCCACCTCTTCTGGGAGGATTCCAAGGTGTTCCCAGGCCAACTGAGAGACAGTCTCTCCAGCGTGTCCTGGGTCTTCCCCGGGGTCTCCTCCCAGTCGGACATGCATGAAGCACCTCTCTCGGGAGGCGCCATGGGGGCATCCTTACCAGATGCCTGAACCACCTCATCTGGCTCCTCTCGATGTGGAGGAGCAGTGGTTCTACTCTGACTCTCTCCCAGATAACTGAACTTCTCACCCGGTCTCTAAGGGAGAGTCCAGCTACACTGCAGAGGAAACTCATTTCAACCTCCTGGATCCACGATCTCATTCTTTCAGTCACTATCCAGAGCTTGTGACAATAGGTGAGGGTAGGAACGTCAAGAGTCAGAGAATCTTTATTGTCATTTGCATGACATGTGGTACATGTGATGAAACGAGATTATGTACACAGGGTCCCAGTTCCAACAATAAATGTAAAAGAAAAACAGTAATAACATCTAAGATATGAACTAAGAAAAACAACAAAAATACACTAAGCACTAACATCATAGAAATACACTACTCCAAGCAGCAGCACGCACATGAGTCTGTATGAGCAGATGGGCACGAATGAACACAGCAACATGAAACAGATCAGCAGCAACATGAAACAGATCAGCAGCAACATGAAACAGATCAGCAGCAACATGAAACAGATCAGCAGCAACATGAAACAGATCAGCAGCAACATGAAACAGATCAGCAGCAACATGAAACAGATCAGCAGCAACATGAAACAGATCAGCAGCAACATGAAACAGATCAGCAGCAACATGAAACAGATCAGCAGCAACATGAAACAGATCAGCAGCAACATGAAACAGATCAGCAGCAACATGAAACAGATCAGCAGCAACATGAAACAGATCAGCAGCAACATGAAACAGATCAGCAGCAACATGAAACAGATCAGCAGCAACATGAAACAGATCAGCAGCAACATGAAACAGATCAGCAGCAACATGAAACAGATCAGCAGCAACATGAAACAGATCAGCAGCAACATGAAACAGATCAGCAGCAACATGAAACAGATCAGCAGCAACATGAAACAGATCAGCAGCAACATGAAACAGATCAGCAGCAACATGAAACAGATCAGCAGCAACATGAAACAGATCAGCAGCAACATGAAACAGATCAGCAGCAACATGATGTGATATTTCACAGTGATTATTCTGGTTATTTATTCATGAGTCTAACAGCCTCAGGGTAGAAGCTGTTCCTCAGTCTAGTGGTTCTACACTTAATGCTCCTCAGCCTCCTTCTTTAGGGGAGTGGGGCAAAAAGTGTGTGTGCTGGGTGAGTGGGGTCCTTCATGTTGCAGGTGGTCCTCTTCCTGCATCTGGAGGTGTAATGTCTGTGATGGTGGGGAGACTGACTCCAACATCTTCTGTGCAGCTGTAGACCAACCGGTAAACCGAGAGCTTTGCCTTACAGCTCAGCTCTCTGCTGGTGAAGATTCTCAGTCGTCCAGGACATGATGAAATCAAAAAAGGCGTTCAATACAGGATCAACTGGACTTTATTTGTTGCGGAAAACGAGCAGGGATGCTTTGTCTGTAAATTAGACTAACAAAGTTCTCTGAGCAGCCTCTTTTGTTGTTTGGGAGGTGTTGTTTGTCAATTTACATACAGTTTTGTGTCTTCTAACAGAGACTTCAAGGGAACCTCCTACTGTTAGGTGTGATCTTTCAATTTACATGTATGTGTTACAAACCCCCTTTTGTTTAAGCTGGGATGTGTCGTTTTGTCAATTTAAATAGAATGGGCATTTTAGTTAATTTGTGGTGTTATCTCAGTTTCCAATTTCATATGTTGGTGCGTGACTTGTAAGCATGTATAAAACTTCTCGTTCTCACAGCTTCCATTCAGAATTGAAAAAGACTTCTGGACAGAAGTCGAAACGTTTTCCGCAACAAATAAAGTCCAGTTGATCCTGTATTGAACGCCTTTTTTGAGCTCAGCTCTCTCTTCACCACAACGGTGCAGAGTCTGCAATACTGCAGATGCTGCACCAATCCATCTGTCAGTCTCACGCACCATTCTTCCCTCACTTGTGAACAAAACACTGAGATACTTGAACTCCTCCACTTGAGGCAGAATCTCACCTTCGATCTGGAGAGAGAAATCCACCCTTTTCCAGTTGAGGACCTTGGCCTCAGATTTGGAGGTGCAGATTCTCATCCCATCCACTTCACACTCGGCTGCGAACCGCTCCAGTGAGAGCTGAAGATCACGGCATGATGACGCTAACAGAACCACATCATCTGCAAAGAGCAGAGGTGGAATCCTGAGGCCACCAAACCAGAATCCCTTTGCCCCCTGGTTGCACCGAGAAATTCAGTCCATAAAAGTTATTAACAGAATCAGTGACAACGGGCAGCCCTGGCAGAATCCCAATTCCCACCCTGAAGGGCTCCGACTTACTATCGGCAATGTGAATCAAACTTTCACACCGCTTGTGTAGGGACTGAACATCCCGTAACAACAAGCACCCAATCCCATACTCATGGAGCACCCCCCACAGAGAAGCACGGTTGAATACCTTCTCCAAGTCCACAAAACACATGTAGAGTGGATGGGCAAACTCCCATGACCCCTCGAGGATCTTACTGAGGGTAAAGAGCTGGTTCATTGTCCCACGGCCAGGACAGAACCCACATTGTTCCTCCTGGATCTGATGTTCGACCAACGATCGGACTTGCTTCTCCAGTACCCCTGAATAGACCTTACATGGGAGGCTAAAGAGAGTGATGCCCCTATAATTGGAGCACACCCTCCAGTCCCCCTTTTTGAAGAAGGGAACCACCACCCCAGTCTGCCAATCCAGTGGCACTGCCCCCGATGTCCATGCAATATTGCAAAGGCATGTCAACCATGGCAATCCCACAACATCCAGAGCCTTAAGGAAACTAGGGTGAATCTCATCCATTCCCGGAGTCCTGCTGCCTCAGAGCTTTTACCATAATTATGGATGGATCAACTCCAAAGTCCCCTGACTCAGCTTCCTCCATGGAAGACATGCTGATGGGATTGAGAAGGTCAGAGAAGTATTCCTTCCACCTCCCGACAACATCACTGGTTGAGGTCAAGAGCACCCCACCTTCACTGAACACAGTGTTAGTAAAGTGCTGCATTCCCCTCCTCAGCTTGGAGTCAACGAGAGTCTCTATCCAAGGTTTCACCGAACTCCTCCCACATCTAAGCGTTTGCCTCACCAACAGCCAAGGCTGTGGACCGCTTGGCCCTCTGGTACTCCTCAGCTCCCTCAGGAGTCTCACTGGCCAACAAGTCCTGATAGGACTCCTCCTTCAGCTTGACAGACTCCCTAACCCGGGGTGTCCACCACCAAGTTTGTGGATGGCCACAGTGAAAAGCACCAACAACCTTGCGGTCACAGCTCAAGGCAGCTACCTCAACAAGCAAGGTGCGAAACATGGCCCACTTTGACTCAATGTCCCCACCTCAGCTAGGATGCGGTTAAAGCTCTCCTGGAGGTGCAAGTTGAAGATCTCTCTGACGAGTTCTTCTACCAGGCGTTTGCAGCAAACCCTTACTACACGTTTGGGTCTACCAGGTCTATCTGGCATATTCCCCCGCCATCTGATCCAACCCACTACTAGGTGGTGATTAGTTGACAGCTCAGCTCCTCTCTTCACCCGAGTGTCCAAAACAAATGGCCACAAATCAGATGACACGGCTATGAAGTCAATCATGGATCTACGACCTAGGGTGTCCTGGTGCCAAGTGCACTTATGGACACCCTTATGTTCCATGGTGTTCGTGATGAACAAACTATAACTAGCACAGAAGTCCAACAACAGAACACTGGTTGGGTTCAGATCAAAGAGGCTGGTCCTCTGAATCATGCCACTCCAGGTCACACTATCATTACCTACTGTATGTGGGCAATGAAGTCCCCCAGTAGAATAAAGGAGTCCCCAGCTGGTGCACCTTCCAGCACCCCTGTCAAGGACTCCAAGAAGGCCAGATACTCTGAACTGCTTTTTGGCGCGTAAGTACAAACAACAGTCAGAGCCTGGGCCCCTCCCACCCGAAGGTGAAGGGAAGTCACCCTCTCATCTACTGGGAAAAACTCCAACACACAGGCACCAAGTCGGGGGGCTACAAGTAGACCCACATCAGCTCGACGTCTCTCACCATGGGCAACTCCAGAGTGGAATAAGGTCCAGCCCCTCTCCAGGAGATCGGTTCCAGAGCCCATGCTGTGCGTCGAGGTGAGCCCAACTATATCTAGTCAGTACCTCTCAATTTCACACACAAGCTCAGGCTCCTTTCTCACCAGATAGTCCCATTCCATGTCCCAAGAGCCAGCTTTGGTAAGCCAGGGTCAGAGCGCCAAGGTCCCCGCCTTCGGCCCTGCCCATGGCATCATGCACACAACTTTTATGGCCATTTCTGCAGGTGGTGGGTCCACAGGAAGGCAAACCCATACTGCTCCTTCAGGCTGAGCCCGACCGGGCCCGATGGGTAGAGACCCGGTCACCAGATGCTCGCCAACGAACCCTTCCCCCAGGCCTGGCTCCAGGGTGGGGCCCCGACAACCCACGTCCAGGCAAGGGACACTGAGTTCCTTTTTTTTTCCTGTCCATAAAAAAATCTTCTGAATCACTCTTTGTCTGGCCTGTCACCTAGGACCAATCTGCCCTGGGAGACCCCTGATAGCATAGCTCCTAGGATCATTCAGACGCACAAACTCCTCCACCACAATAAGGTGGCGATTCAAGGACCATCTACAACTGATTAGCATTTGAAGCCAACTTATTCAATATGGCTGCCACAGAAAACTGATTTTATTCAGTCAGTCTTATGATTACTGAGCTCAGATTTTTTTATTTATTCAACCATTATTTAGACAGGTTAATCCCACTGAGCCTCTGGGACTCATTTACAAGAGAGACCTGATTTTAACAAAGAGTGATGACAACAGTGGATAACGACAACAATAGAAAATCATAAAATAGGCATACAATTTTTTAACAAATTAAAATAAAATGGCAACCAAAAGGACAGTCAAAAGGAAAAAAGTAGCGAAAAAAACAGCTAGATTATAAGGTGGTGTAGAATAGTAAAAACAGGAACATGCCTGCATTGGTTCTTGCCAGGAACTTAACAAATGTTTAAAGCCACTTAGAGGTCAAGAGCTTCAGATCTTTTTGCAAGATATTCCAGTTAACATGAGCGGAGTAAGAGAAGTCCCTTTTGCCAAGTTCAGTTCTCACTGAGGGAACACTGCATGTCAGTCAGAGTCAGATAATTTTTATTGTCATTTGCACCGCATGTGGTACATGTGATGAAACGAGATTATGTACACAGGGTCCCAGTTACATCCAACAATAAAATGTAAAATAAAATAAAAACAGTAATACATGTAATACGGTACATGTAATGTAATGCATTGATTAGATTTGGTGCGGTTGAAACTAAGAGTCACACACAACACAAACTACAAGTCATCGCACAAGATCTTTATTTAAAACTTTAGCATAACTGTTGGGGTAACGATCTGTCTTTTAGCAAAACATTTCGTAGACCACAACGCAGATTTTAATGACATTTCAGAAAACAATCCTTGGATGTGCACGTGAATCAATGTTGGAGCCAATCCAATTTAAAATGGCTTCCACGTGTACTTTAGTCCAGTGTTTTTCAACCACTGTGCCTAGGCACACCAGTGTGCCGCGAGTGATCGTCAGGTGTGCCTTGGAAATTATCAAAAAAGCCCCCCCCCCACCTTCTACAACCTCTTTAAATTTAAGACCACATTGTTGTGGTACTGTTCGGGTGTATTTTTGAAGACATGTTAAGTGCAATTTGAAATAAGAAATATAAAATATGATAAAAATACATTTTTGTGTTTATTTCATTCCTATTCAAGACACTTTGATAAGAATGACTATATATTTAATATAGGCGGATACAGTGTATCTATGTTTACAATTTTGGTTGGTGGTGTGCCTCGGGATTTTTTTCAATGAAAACACTGTGCCTTGGCTCAAAAAGGTTGAAAAACACTGCTTTAGTCAACACATGAATGGCTGTACCTCAGTAAGTTTTATAGACAACTTGCTAATCCTTAACAAAACCTCTGAACACCAAAGTTAATGCTCAATAATCCAGGCATAAAATCCAACAATGTTCAGTCAGCTTATCTGGATGTTTTATTTTTTATTTTTATGCTGAGACATTTCGTCCTTCATCCAAAGGACTTGCTTTGCAAAAGGACTTGACAGTTTGCAATTTACATATGATGGTGCGTGGTTCTGTTATAACTCCAAACTTTGCACAGTTTGTTCATGGAATTGAAAAAGCCTCCTGGATAGGAGTCTAAATGTTTTCTGCAACAAATAAAGTACAGTTGATCTTGTATTGAACGCCTTTTTGAAAGGACATTGTCGATCTGAGGAGCCACCAACAAGCAATACTACCACAACAGCATACTGTACTCCATGGTAAAAAAAAAAAAACTGTTTGCTGGTGCTAAGATGGCCTCCAGGGCCTGCCCTCTTCCCCGTTAACTCCTCTTTAATAATAATAATAATAATAGTAATAATCATTTTATTTAAAAGCGCCTTTCAGGACACCCAAGGACACTTAACAAACCAATGCAGTTCAAACATTATCAGCGACAAATTGAAATATAAAATACATAAAGATAATAAAATGCAAAATGGTAAAAATACATTTAGTAGAGTTAATGATAAGCTAGTCTAAAGAGATGTGTTTTCAGGGCTGTCTTGAACAGCGAAAGGGAGGTGGTGTTTCGAAGGTCAGGCGGTAGAGCGTTCCATAGGTGAGGGGCAGAGCAGGTGAAGGCCCTGCTCCCCATGGTGGAGAGGCGGGCAGAGGGTACATGGAGATGTAGCGAAGAGGAGGATCTGAGAGAGCGTGATGGGATGGAGATTTGTAGGAGGTCAGATAGATAAGGAGGGGCAAGGTTGTGGATAGCTTTGAACGTGAGAAGTAGAATTTTGAAGATGATGCGTGATTTAACCGGGAGCCAGTGGAGCTGCTGCAGGACAGGAGTGATGTGGTTATAGTAGGAGGTTTGAGTGATGACACGGGCAGCTGAGTTCTGGACCATCTGTAACTTGTGGAGAGATTTGTTGGGGAGGCCGTAGAGAAGGGAGTTGCAGTAATCGATACGGGAAGTCACAAGACTGTGCACCAGGATGGCTGTGGAGCGGGGTGTGAGAGAAGGATGGAGACGGTTAATATTACGGAGGTGGAAATAGGCAGACCGAGTAATATTGTTGATGTGTGAAGTGAAGGAGAGAGTGGTGTCGAGGATGACACCGAGGCTCTTGACCTGAGGGGAGGGGGATAGCAGAGAGTTGTTAAGGGGGACGAGAAGATGTTCTGATTTTGAAATAGAGTTTTTGGTACCAACAAGAATGATTTCTGTTTTGTTACTGTTTAGTTGAAGGAAATTGTTAGAAAACCAGTGATTTAGCTCATTGAGACAGTCGGTGAGGATGGAGGGTGGGTGGGTGGAGTTAGGTTTTGATGACAGGTAGAGCTGTGTGTCATCAGCATAACAGTGGAAATGGACGCCGTATTTGCGGAAGATGTGACCTAGAGGAAGGAGGTAAATGATGAAGAGGAGGGGTCCAAGGACAGAGCCTTGGGGGACACTCGTGTAGACATGGGAAGACTGGGAGTGGAAGGATTTAAGCTGGATGAATTGAGTGCGGTCAGAGAGATAGGATTTGAACCAGTCTAACGGGGTACCAGAGATGCCAATGGAGGTTAGTCTGTTGAGGAGGATAGAATGACAGATGGTGTCGAAGGCAGAACTTAGATCAAGAAGAGTGAGGATGGACAGAAGACCAGAGTCAGCAGCAAGAAGAAGGTCGTAAGTATAACCATCCCCTCTGAATACAATGTGACAATCAGGGCACTAACGATTGGTCTTCTGGCTGATGGTTCTCCTTTTACACGTGAACAAGTAGTTCTGACTGTCACCAGCAACCTGGTTGATCCACATTGAGAAGATGCTTCTTATAAAACTGTTTGCTTGCAGCTCCTCAGAGTGAAGAAATCTTTTGGGTAAAAGGCGAAATGTTTCAAAAAGGAAGAATTCATCCAGAGGACCCGACTCAACTTTTTTAAACCTCATAATTTTGCTACCTAGTGAGTTTTGGGGAGGTGCTGAATGTTCAATATTTGCATTTCAAACAATCTGCCATTACTCACTATCGGGACTTTTAGAGGGTAAAGGTTGTTGTAATTAAGCCAAATGTTGGCTCTATATTAGCATTTGGGTCTCATGAAGTTTTTGACTTTACAGTGTTCTAAATTGCTGACTTCAAGGAACAGAGTAGTGTGATGGTCAGTTTATATAGCTAACAGTAGGAGTGTTTGATGTGATGGACTGCAGAAATTATGTTATAAAGCTTTTTAGGTTTCCTACTCCTATAAAAAGTGTATTTCTGTGTACAAGCAATGCAAGCATGACGAGCAGTCAAAGAAAAAGCAATGGTAAATGTACCATTAAATTTGTTCGCAAAAGGGGCACCAAAATACTTCCCCCCCATCGTCCTCCTTCCTGTGATATTTTTTTTTTCACTTTTCTTCTCAATGCTACTGCACTGGGACCAATCAGTGTATTTTTGCTGAAGTTCAAGAATGTGTATGTGACTGAGTGTGTGAGTGTGTGTAGTCAACAGTTCAATGCTCTGTGGAGTTGTTTTAAGTATCAGAGGCAGAAATGTTGTGAGCCAGGCTCTTTGAAGTAACTCATGTTGATGTCTGGAAACACCATTAGATGTATCTGCATATGGCTGAAGGAGAGTAGATGGTAGGCTTGAGTGTCACACATGTTCAGGTAATTTAGATAATTTATGCACAGTATATATGCATTGTTTCTCTATTTTTTTTTTTGTGTAAAACATAACCATACATCCATGCTATTTCAGTACAAAATAACACAATATACAAGATGATGGCAAAAACTTGTCAAAAGAATTACAGGAGATAAAATAATCAGCAAATAATCTCCAAACTTTATGAAAATAATTTGTTTCAATAAAAAAACTAAGTGCGTTTTTATTGCATATAATGCCTACCAGCATTATTGTCGGCCAATTGGTTGGATATTTTGTGATTTATATACAATAAAATAAGAAGTTAATGTTAGGTTATCACTTTAGAATTATGATTGCATTTCAAATGTTTACTCAAGGTTTACAAAGTCGAAGACAATTTATTGTAAAACTTTAGAAAGAATATTTATATTTTAAATAAAGACCCACTGATGTTTCATGTGCAAGGTAAAGGCAGAGTGTCCGTCCTTGATTAGGCGTAACATAGTGAAATCACATTTTATGTTCTTCTACTTTTTATTAACAAACAAGCATCTCAGCATTTCCCTCAGGCTTGAAGGTTGGTATGCCACAGACTGCTGGATCATCAAATAATCTGTTAATTTTGGTTTATCAGGATTATTTTTAATTATTAGCAGGTATTTACAATATGTCTACATGCAGTAATGTTTAGTCATAAATTGTGTGTTACTTTCCTGAAAAAGTCATTTTCTTCCAACCTTATCCACACTAAAAGGAAATAAAAAATGAAAATGTGTTAAAAGCTTTACTTTATTTCAGATTTTGTAAATTAACAACAAATCAAATTAAAATCAAATAATTAAATAACATTTATTGTAAAAATACTGTACATGTATACCCTCTACATGTGTTAAATCAGACTCAGCATGTCCTTTTTTTTTTTTTTTTCAAATCAAAATGAACATGCATACAGTATTGCGTATGTTAGGCTATTATCAGTAACTAAACTGTCCATACGTTTGATTGGGAGTGTAAATTGTTTTGTCTAATTTGTCTGTGTGTCCCTGTTATGGACTGGAGACATGTCCAGGGTGTCCCCCACCTCTCCCACAGTGAATGTTGGATATGGTCACCAGTGAACCCCATTACTGGGAAAAGAAGAAGCAGGCAAATATGATGGATGGATGGATGGATGGATGGATATATGGATGGATGGCTGGCTGGATGGATGGATGGATGGATGGATGGATGGTTTAAAATGCCACATAGCTTTGCATAAAGTTATATCCTGGTCTCGTGTCCTGCTCCTTCTCAGTTCTCTGCTTTGGTGTCTAAAAACCTTGAAAATCATTATAGGATTTAAGAAAAAGTTTTGAACAGTTGTACAAGGGAACAGTATTCTTAATAGTTTACTTGCTAAATTAGAAAAAGTTGAAGGCTGAGATTAAAGAGTTTTAGGGGGACGGGGTCATTTTGCACTGTTAACATGAAAGGGTCGAGTAACTTGAGAAATTTAATTGCTTATATGACATTCTAACCAGTTAATTAGTCCACTGATTAATCTGCCAACTGATGATAAATTTAGACAGAGTTTGCTTTTGTGACCTTTCTTGACAATTTAATTGCTCAACACTCATATGTAACTTTACAATAAACGACTTAGAGGGTAGTGACAAAAGTCTACATCACACATTCATGTGACATTCATAGTGTGACAAAATTGATAGTGAACTCAACACACTCTCTTGAGCAAGTGTGTTGAGGCCATATAATGGCAAGAAATCAATGGGTACTTGATGAGACCCTTGGATGAACTCTCTTCAAAGTATTCAGTCAGTGGTTCATCACATGGTAATAATGTGTGGCACAAATGTCATTCAATAAATTTTGATATGGGTGGCATGGCATGAATATTTTGTTAGCACCATTTTTTATGGCAGGTGCTGTGTTCAAATCTCAACTGGAGCCTCTCTGTGTGGTGCTTATATGTTTGTCGTGTAAATTTGGGTTTTAGGCAGGCACCCTGGTTGTCTTCTTTTCTTTGTTCCTCAATCATTTGCAAAAATGCATTCTATTTTTTATGAAGAAAACATTTCTAACATGCATGTTTGATAGAGCACAAACTTCATGTCTACATGTACTTTTTTTGTTGCTTTTTTACATTATAAGCATAAAGGTCCCACACATACTCAGGTGTACTGTATGTACTCCTTGAGCCGTGCAGACTCAGCGCGTACTGTCTGCAGATGGTTGAGACTTCATTCTCGAGCGCACAGATTTTAATTCTCTTGTGACATATTCCTTAAAGCTGGGGTATGTAGTTTATTTTTTAAACATATTTCTTCACTCTGCCCTTATATCCTGATACATTGATCTTTGACATGTAATCTCTCAAAAAAACTATAGTCCTCTGGCGTCTCCCAGTGGTAATAAAAGCATTTATAAAAAGTCAAGAGCGCCCCGCGGTTAACAAGCCAATAAAAACAG
>JBBPBX010030691.1:0-18585 GCA_038048925.1 Garcialebias charrua
AAAGTGTACAGTGTACACCAATTCTGTTTAAAATTCAGAGATGTGAAGAGCTTAATGTGGAAATTCTCTGTTCTCCATCATTTTTTTTTTATTTAATCTGAAAATCAAATAAAAGATGCTTTTTGAGTGTTATTTTAAATCTCTTCAGTATTTAAAATGAGCATCAATTGTTCGTCTGTACCTCTGTTATTCAAAAATTTTTATTTAAAATAAACAGGAGTTTTTGTTTGTGTACAGAACAATTTTAAAGCTGGTAATTTTCACCATAAAAAATGCTGACTTTATGATGTGTTGAGAGAAAACTCATCTATTAACGTCCAGCAGGGGGCAGCGTCGAGTATGTTATCACGAAGCGACTGAGTTTAAATCAGTACATGGAAAGAAAACAACCTATTAGGGTTAGTTTTCAGTAAGAACGTGATAATTGCTCGAACCGCGTTCTTGTCAGAGACAAGTTTATGTTGCTAGACAGGGTTGATGGCTTCAGATGAGTGTTTAAGTGTGTGTTCGTGTGTGAACGAGTGTGAACCAGCGAGTGTGACCTGTCACTCAAAGTGCGGCACCTGGAAGTGACGACAAAAATGGGCGGGTCAACGCAGCGTGCGTAGCGCGTCACCAGCTTCTTACGTGAGCGAGGCGGAGCTCGCTACAACATACGTGACGTCAACAAATCAATCACAGCATATGTAGTTCATTCTCCAAGCATAAATGGCGAATGTAGTTCCTTCTATGGTTCCTTACCTTCGACCAATGTCGTGCCGGAAATGACGACAAAGTGGGTTGGTCGCAACGGCGTGCGACGTGATTGACAGCTCACAACAGCGAATCAGCGTTCGCCACAAGAGTGATTGACAGCACACAACAGCGAATCAGCGTTCGCTACAAGAGTGATTCACAGCACACAGCACTCGTATCATCCAATCACAGCTCATAAACAAACATGTAGAACACGTTGCTTAACGTTAGCTTGCACAGCAGACCACAACTTCATAGACTCTTAAAAACAACTCAAACGCTACAATTTAACTTCCCAAAATGCTGAAACATGCGGCGCACATCTAGACAGGCCAACTTAGTCACGCTCAGTAACCCAGCACTGCAGCTGTTGAACAACACGGACTCTCACGGAGTCACTCAAGGTCGGTTCCGTCCACGTTAAAGGAGCAGAACTCGGGTTTCACGAACCACTAACCGACACGTTCTAACAGTATATGCTGCTTCGACCTTCTTTAAAATGTAAAATACCACAACAGCAATCTTGTAGATGTTAAATTAGCTTTCAGGCTTCTGACTCGGCGGTCAAACAAAGCTTTGTACAGGAGTCCGCGTGAACTGGACCGAACCAGAACCTCCACAGACTACGGCTGACAAAACTTCACCTGAATGCTTCCAACAGCGTCTAACAGAGTTGAAACAATAATAATCTCACAGCTTCAAATGATAAAAACATGCAGAATCTGCCTGCTTTGAACACTTCCAGCCAAAATCATTATCCTCAGAGTTTAAAACTTGGATCCTTTTATGCAAACATGACGTTACAGTTCATGACTGAGACCACAGATTTATCAATAAACTTTTAGAAGCCGATACGAGGCCACCAGATGTAAGAATTAATGTGGAGGTCAATATTAATACTGACCTCTTTATCCTTAATTAATCTACTTATTCAGATTGAATAGTAAATTCACGGATTCTCTTCTTTTTCAGTTTATTCAATATTTCTGTGATCTTTATGATGGATAAATAAACAGAGCCATTAAGTGACAAAGACGTTAACTTAGTTTGATATGTCAAAGAGACACTATCATTTATTTAAAATAAATCAACTAAATTAACACCATTACACTTGATTGACATGATTTCACTTTCTTTCAATTCAAATACGTCAGCACACTTAAATTTAACACAACAGACTTCAATACTAGATGTTACACATATTTAGTCTGAGGGGCATTTCAGCTTAAAATATAGTTTCCAGCTTAGGTTGAGAGGGGAAAGAGTAGGAGGAATAAGAGGTTGGAGAGATTAAGTTATTTATCTCGAGTGTAACCAGAGATGACACTTTCCATCCGACTTCGGCTAAATCCCAGGTACGTTTGTAAACCGCTCTTTACCTTTTGACGATGCGTCTGATAAAGATATTGCCAGCCTCCCAGGTGCACAGAGTCCTTCCGGCCCTCGTACGTCTGAACTGGTCGTTTACTTCCAACGTCTCCTCGGATCCGCGTCAGCCGTCAGAAACATGTGGCAGCTTCTGGCTGACTTCAAGACGAGATGTTTCTCAAAGAAAGTTCATTAAGAACTTTGGAGCTTTTGCTCGGGGAACTGGATGGAGGCGTCCATCAGTTCTAGCTGACAAGTTAGTCTTTGGCTCTTGACCAAGCTTGACCAGCTGCAAGGCAGAGAGCTTTCAGGTCTCCGTCCATTCAAACTCTCTGTCCATTCAAAGACTGAAGCGTTTCCGCACAGTTAGAACTTAAAAAGACAGGAACACAGAGAGGAGTTCACTTGCCTTATCATACCCAAGGTTAAAGCCAGAGCAGAGGGAAATGTTTAGGAACAGACAGAGAAAGCTGGAGCCTTGTTCATGAAAAACAACTGATTAAACTGTCTTCTTATTTCTAAACAAAACAGTCGGGTCTCTGTGACCCGATATTTCCCTTTAACACAGCAGTGGACACAGTTTAACTCTCACAGAATAACACAGCTTAAAAAGCACACATCATGAAAATGACAAAAGTTATTCTTTTGATCACATCAGCCTAAAATCAAGGATAGAAATAGTCTCTTTTGGTGACTATATTTATCAGATTATAGCTAAATGAATGATTTTGTAGTAAATGTCTTGCTTCACTGAGAGGTCAGTAAAGGTCATCACTGGACAGTTCAAAAGTACACAGGTGTCTTAAAAGTGGACAAGGTCATGTCCACTACACTGGTGAAGTTCCGTGTAAGCATTGATGTGTAATGAGAGCAGTTTTGTACTGAATTCTGTAGGCGACAGGAAGCCAATGAAGGTCATGGAGAATGGGCGTAATATGTTCAGATTTACGAACTCTCAACAAGATCCTTGCTGCACTGTTTTGAATATATTGAAGTTTCTGAAGGTTTTTGCCAGGGATTCCAATAAACAGGCTTCATCAGTTCGTGATTTACAGCTTTCACTGGAGCGGTTTGCAGCCGAGTGTGATGCGGCCGGGATGAGGATCAGTTCCTCCAAATCCGAGGCCATGGTCTTGAGCCGGAAAAGGGTAGCATGCCCTCTCCGGGTCGGGGAGGAGGTCCTGCCCCAAGTGGAGGAGTTTAAGTATCTCGGGATCTTGTTCACGAATGAGGGAAAACTGGAGCGTGAGATCGATAGGCGGATAGGTGCAGCGTCCGCAGTGAAGCGGGCGCTGTACCGGTCTGTCATGGTGAAGAGAGAGCTGAGTCGAAAGGCAAAGCTCTCAATTTACCGATCGATCTACGTTCCCACCCTCATCTATGGTCATGAGCTTTGGGTTATGACCGAAAGAACAAGATCTCGGATACAAGCGGCTGAAATGAGTTTTCTCCGCAGGGTGGCTGGACTCTCCCTTAGAGATAGGGTGAGAAGCTCAGTCATCCGGGAGGGACTCGGAGTAGAGCCGCTGCTTCTCCACATCGAGAGGAGCCAGTTGAGGTGGCTCGGGCATCTGGTTAGGATGCCTCCTGGACGCCTCCCTGGTGAGGTGTTCCGGGCATGTCCCACCGGGAGGAGACCCAGAGGAAGACCCAGGACACGCTGGAGGGACTATGTTTCTCGGCTGGCCTGGGAACGCCTTGGGATTCCCCCAGAGGAGCTGCTCCAAGTGGCTGGGGAGAGGGAAGTCTGGGCCTCCCTACTTAGGCTGCTACCCCCGCGACCCGACCCCGGATAAGCGGAAGAAAATGGATGGATGGATGGATGGATATTTCACTATGTGTGATGAATCCATGTAATATATGAGTTTCACTTTCTGAGTTGATTGGCAAAAAATGACATATAATAATTTTTGACATGCACCTACCTATTTACAAGCCATCACAGTAAAATGTGCAACTTCCACTGCAATGGATGGATGAGCAGTTAGCATCTACACACAGTCTCCAATTCTCTGACCGGAATCACTTGTCAACGTCAAACAGTATTATACTAGGACGGTTCTGCCACAGCAGACCTTAAAAATTCAAATATGTGTATTTCTTTAAATAAGTCAATGCTATTTGTATTACTTTCCTATTTTAGATGCCTCATCATAGCCATGCCACTTATTTTCCCAACTAACAAACCCCCCTGAATGTTTCAGTCTACAGTACTGTATATTGTCAACAAAACAGCTCTGTCCAAAGTAGTTTGCCTTACCCCTCACGTCCTCCTGTTGTCTCTGTCTCCACCCATCCCCCCCACCCCTCCTGTCCAGACCCCAGTCTCCTGACCTAATCTAGATGATTAAATCATTTTTCTTTAGCACAAATATTGTCCCCCCCTCACTACTTTTGTCTGGTTGTTTGGTCGCACACCCTCCCCTATTGATCGTCATGCTGAGGAGATTACCCTAATAGCTGGGATTACTTCCCCCACATGTTGGTTGGCCACATACTCTCTGGGGGAGGAGGGGAGAGCTAGGGATGGTGCACGTTGTGCATGATGTGCAAGTGTATGGAGAGGGAGGGGGGAGGAAGAAATAAAAAAATCTGGGCCTATTTGCTCATTGTCAGGCATGATAAGGGACTATGACTAATATCACATCTGGATGGGATGTACAGTAATGAATTTTTGCAGCCTGTGATTTTTACTACTACCCATGGCTATTAAAAATGCTGTTTAAAAGTAGATTTAAAGCCCAGTGCCATAGTTTCATAATAATAAAACAATATGTGGATTAAACATTATGTCAAGTCAACTTTATTTATAGTGCACCTTTAAAACAGAAGCTACCAAAGTGCTTTAGAGAAAAACTACATTCAAAGGATTCTAGTAAAGGTTATAAACTCATTACTTTGTACTGGAATCGGACGTGGTGTCATGTAGATAGAAAAATACTCAAATAAATGGCCACTAATCACCATTTTCCTAGACCTGCACATCATAATAAACATAGCACAAAAATTACAGAAATTTGTGCTTGGTCCAAAGTGTACAGGTATTATATAGTGTTAGGAAATCCTGTTTATTTTCCCCTAAATGGTAATGTAAGGAAAATGCATCTATGGGTTGAGCAGCAGAGTTGAGTACGTGGGCTGCACTCATTAAAAGACTTGTCACGTCTTCTCTACCAGAACCAAACAGCTTATTCTGCTACTGCCTCTTGTTTTGAGGTTTTGGCATGCACCATCTTGGTGACTGATTGTGTTGTATCTGTGAGCAACCAGTGGCAATCCCATATCTCCAGTCTGAGGTCGAACTTTGTCCTCAAAGATGACAAGGCTCACCCCCAGAAAGTAGGTTTTAACAGAAGCTAATACCTCCAAAAATTGGGAGTGGAGCGGGTGGAATGGCCTGCCTCAACCCCACTGAACACCTGTGGGGTCTGCTTTTTGTTCCAGAGTGACCAACACAACAACTATGGCTGACTTTTGACAAAATGCTGTTTAAGAATGCCACAGTAGTGTGTGACCAGTCTGAGGAGGAGTGGTCAGGTTGTTGTGGCTGCGTATGGTTCTTCCACATGCTACTGAGGCCCTTGTTTATTAACTGAATACAGGTAGTCCTCGGGTTACGACGGCCTCGACTTACGACGTTTCGCGTTTACGAACGCCCTCCCATTGAAAAGCATTGTTTCGAGTTACACGGTTTATGCGCCTTTACACGAAAAAAATACAGTACCGAAACTCAGCGGAGGCGGAAATTTACAGGAGGGGGGGAGAGTGTACCTTAGCGGCCACGGGTGGAGGATTACAGCTGAAAATTACAGGAGACCTCATTGTTTACAGGCAGACCGGGGCAGAGGAGGTTAGGAGGGGCTAACATGCTAACAGACCTTACTGTAAAACTCTGGACTGCGCGTGGAAAAGTACAGGAGACCTTTGTTTGGACCGGAGGTTTACGAGGCAGAGAGGCTACAGCTTAGCAACGAGCTAACATGCTAACAGGCGGAGGAAGGCTTCACCAGCTCCCAGTAGGTTATTAACTCTTTTTTCCCTTCATTATGGCTCCAAATGTATGGAGCTAACATGCTAACAGGCCTTACTGTAAACAGTCTGGACCGCGCGAACTTCAGGCAGCCTCAGATGTTGGAGGGACACTGAGCTAACATGCTAACAGGTGGAGGAAGGCTTCACCAGCTCCCAGTAGGTTATTAACTCTTTTTCCCTTCATTATGGCTCCAAATGTATGGAGCTAACATGCTAACAGGCCTTACTGTAAACAGTCTGGACCGCGCGAACTTCAGGCAGCCTCAGATGTTGGAGGAACACCGAGCTAACATGCTAACAGGCAGAGGAAGGCTTCACCAGCTCCCAGTAGGTTATTAACTCTTTTTTCCCTTCATTATGGCTCCAAATGTATGTGTTTTTTGATAATTATGTAGGGTACTGTGTTAGGATAGGCTAAGTGCTTGGTAAAATACAGAATTGTACGTATAAGGTGCAGTTTGGATGTATTTTCCGACTTACGACGAAATTCGACTTGCGGCGTCACGTAGGAACGGAACTTGTTCATAAGTCGGGGACTACCTGTATTTGAATTCAAAGCTTACAACAAGGAAAAATGGAGCGAGAGATCTATAGGTGGATAGGTGCTGCGTTGGGAGTGAAGCGAGCGCTGTACCAGTCTGTCGTGGTGAAGAGAGAGCTGAGTCAAAAGGCGAAGCTCTCAATTTACCGGTCGATATAAGTTCCCACCCTCATCTATGGTCATGAGCTTTGGGTTGTGACTGAAAGAACGAGATCTCGGATACAAGCGGCTGAAATGAGTTTTCTCCGCAGGGTGTCTGGACTCTCCCTTAGAGATAGGGTGAGAAGCTCAGTCATCCGGGAGGGACTCGGAGTAGAGCCGCTGCTTCTCCACATCGAGAGGAGCCAGTTGAGGTGGCTCGGGCATCTGGTTAGGATGCCTCCTGGACGCCTCCCTGGTGAGGTGTTCCGGGCATGTCCCACCAGGAGGAGACCCAGAGGAAGACCCAGGACACGCTGGAGGAACTATGTTTCTTGGCTGGTCTGGGAACGCCTCGGGATTCCCCTGGAGGGGCTGGTCCAAGTGGCTGGGGAGAGGGAAGTCTGGGCCTCCCTACTTAGGCTGCTACTCCACAACCTGACCTCAGATAAGCGGAAGAAAATGGAAGGATGGATGGATGGATGGTTTACAAGTACTTTACCATCCCATCAAGCAGTGCTGTAATGTTATTTTTTGGGTTTAACTGGGACCCAGAGTACATAATTTTGTTCCACTTCATGTACCACACGTGATGGAAATGACAATAAAATTGACTTGAACTTGAACGTTTCTTCTGAGGATGGAGATTTTTCAGCATTAAATGTGTTTATTTTATTTTTTTGTGGTAAATGGCAAAAGATGAAAAAAAAGGGTTTTGTAAATTTCAGTTTGTGAGGTTTTAGACACTAAGATGGACATTTTAGTTACCGTAAGAGACAGAAAGGCCCCGCCCACCTCCTCACCCCATGACGCACAAAAGGTTCAGGGTCATCTCAAACTCACAACCCACCTAACAGGACCATGTTGGAGAAACAACCAGATAGGGTTTGTTGGTATTTCTGTAGCAGTGTGTGTGTTTGACCCCAGTAGTCCCTCCCACCACCACCACCACCAGCACCAGCACCACCACCAGCAGCAGCAGTGTCCTCAGCTGACAGCTCTTGTTTATGGACACGTTCCTCTGTTTTATTCTTCATCTAATTGGCTCGTGCGGCCTTGTTGTCAGGTCGCTGCTCTGAAACAGGCAGCAGGGTCCGTTCCTGTGAGCGACCCCGGTGTCTCCTGGGACCCCGGTGGATGAGGGTGCCATAAAGTGGGCCCTGCCCTCCAGGCTCCTCTGTGGGCACTTATCACCTGTAATGAAGAGGCCAGACCTCACACATCTCCTCGCCCTTGTTCCAGCTCCCGGCGCAGACTCTCGGCTCTTGTTTTCTTTGGGCCCGTCTCGCTCGGATCAGCCCAACTGGGAGGGCGGGGGTGTGGGGGTGGTGGTGCTTCTCTCAGTGAACTAATTTGATTTCTGAGTTATAAGGTAATAAATACGTTCCATAAAACGACTCTTGACCCGTCTCTGGGACGAACCCGCTCTGCGTCGCCTCTAATTGACTGCAGGTTCGTTAGTGGACCTGCAGCCATCTGCGCCTCCTGCTTGAGTTTTATAACGAAGGCGAAGCCGAGCAGGACGTCCAGCCGGTGGCCGAGGTGCATCTGTGAGGCGGCTCTGCAGAGAAGATTAGGAGGGAGGTGTTGGAGCGGAGTCCTCTCCCGGGCCCCCGGGGGTCACCTCAGGATGTGTAACCTGATGTAATTGCAGACATTAAGTGCAGCTCGCCCCCCGACAATCTCCTCCTTTGTGGAGTGAATTAAAGAATATTAGCTGCAGTGGCCGCCCGCCACTAATGGACAGAAAATGGATTGTGAGCAGTTGGAGTGTGTGTGTGTGTGTGTGTGTGTGGGGGGGGGGGGTCGTTCCAACACAAAGCTGGTGTTAAAAGGGGGCTTGTGTTTGGCTCAAGTCCATCGTGAACTCTGCAGATCCGGGTTGTAAATCATGTGAGAGCAGGAGGAGGAGGAGGAGGAAGAAGCTCCAAGTTTCAGGTGTCCACAGAATCAGACCCCCCCACCACCCCCCACATGCACACACACATTTTTCTGTTCCTACAGCAGGTTTTAAAAGGAATTTCAAATATTTCCCAAAGCGGCTGGTTCGCTACACAAACCAGAATCCTTTGTGTTCTGTCCAAGCAGACCAGGCAGAACCGGGCCTCTTCTTTACATCGTCCTGACTGAACAAATGTTCCAGAAACTGGGGAGCAGCATGGGTCAGGTAGGGCCCGTCATGATGTCCAAAACTTTCCAGGACCCAAAAAAAAAAAAAAAAAATGAGTTGATTTTTCCAAATTTCTTTTTTTTTTTTTCTTCTTCTAAATTTCACATTTTATGATGTAGCCGGGTCGGGTGTGGTTAAAATTGGGTAACTGAAGTTTAAAAAGGCTGTTTTAAATAAATAGAATTGGTTAAAATGATTGTACCTAAAAAAGTTACCTTTAAAGGCACGCAGGCCCGTTTGCAGAGGAGGCTTGAGACAAGTTCACACACTGACACCAATTAAATTGCACAATTGTTTGTTTAATTAAATACTAAATTTAAAATATTCACAATTTTAAAAGGCAGTCAACGCCAATCTAGCCTGGTTTAAACCAGACCCTTGTCCTTCACTTCGCTTTGGACTAGGGTCTGGCATCTCTGCCATAGAAAACGATTTCTCCTGGAGATTTTTGAATGGACCAATCAGAGAACAGGAGGCAGAGTTTTGTTAGTTTAGCCTGGCGAGGTCCAGGCTATCAGATAAATTGCTCAGAAACCACTCGGTGGATATTTTTTCTGCCACCAGTGTGTAATTATATGTCTTTAATTTACTGACTGTTGGCCTAGATGAAACATTTGAGATAAAATTCGATTTTTTATCATTTATTTTCGTAGCGCACCCGAGGCTGTTTGGAAAATATCAAACCGAAACTATTTAATATCCAGCAGATTTGACCATTTCGTGAATTGATTTAGGAACTGTTAAGCTCAGGAACACTTCTGATATAACGTCAGCTATGAAATATATTTTTTCTCAGCAGAGAAATAATAGTTTTTTACCTTGTTTTGATGAAAATTCGTTCGTGGCGGCAGCCATTTTGAATGACGACGTCAGTCGACATCGTTCAAAACTCCGCCTTCTGCTCTCTGATTGCTCAGGAACACTTCTGATATAACGTCAGCTATGAAATATATTTTTTCTCAGCAGAGAAATAATAGTTTTTTACCTTGTTTTATTGAAAATTCCTTCGTGGCGGCAGCCATTTTGAATGACGACGTCAGTCGACGTCGTTCAAAACTCCGCCTTCTGCTCTCTGATTGGTCCGGTCAAAAATCGGCCGGAGAAATCGTTGTCTATGGGAGGAATCCCAGACTGTGCAGTGAAGGGAAATGAGAATTGAGCGGAGCTGTGCAGGAAGGCGAGGGCCAGGCTAACGCCAATCAACATTGAAAGTGCAATTTCATGGCAGTACATTTAAAACAAGAAAACCACACACACACACACATCATACGGGGCGGCCGTGGCGTAGTGGTAATGGCAGTCGTCCCCCGATCGGAAGGTTGGAGGTCCGAATCCCGGTTCCCCACACCATGTGTCGTTGTGTCCCTGGGCAAGACACTTAACCCCGAGTTGCTCCAGGTAGGACTGGATGGCGCCTTGCATGGCAGTCTGCCGCTACCGGTGTATGAATGTGTGTATGATTGGGTGGATGGTTGGTATTGAAAAGTGCTTTGGGGTCCCTCACAGGGGGCTGGAAAGCGCTATATAAATAAGCTCCATTTACCATTTACCATAAAACCAGGAGTAAATGTCACCGCCTGGAGGGATTCTCATCAGTCACTCAACAGCAGTCCTGAGTTCACCCTGCACCAGAAGAAACGCCACTCAAGCAGACACCTGTTCAATTAGTCGAGCTGGGCATCAGTCGGCCCAGTTCAGCCCACAGGATGCGTGACGCAGCCCGCCCCACGCCGTCCAGACAGCGAGCACCAAAACAGGACCAGTCGGCAGTCGATGGACGAGCCAGATGGAGGCAGAGACCAGTCGGGACAATCCGAACAGCAGCAAACAAACGGTCAAGGACAAACAGCAGGGACTAAAACAATAAATATTTAGCATTAAAATCTGAAAGTATAAAACAGAAAGATAAGCTGGCGCTTACTCACCACCAAGCTCCACCTCTAACAGGAGAGGGAAGCAGGAAGCTTGTGCCGGTGGTCGCGAGAACAGTAGATCATTGCGACCCCAAGCACACAGTCATTAACTCTAGCGCGTGACACAGCCAGCTAACGCGAGGTCTACCCCGGAAGGCGGGTGACGTGTAGTCAACCCTGAGGGCTTGCCCGTTTTATACAGGAAGCCAGCCCCAGACCCCCCAATCACATCTTTGCACTTGTGTGGTGCATTCAATGTCCGCAGAACATCCTGCCACAATGATTTTATTCGTACAGTACTCATCTGCTCACACAGACTCATGTTCATGCTGCTGTTCAACGTATTGTTTTTATGCTACTAGCGCTTAGTGTATTTTTAGTTATTGTTTTTCTTAGTTCGTATCTTAGATGTTATTACCTTATTTTTCGGCCTATAAGTCACAGTTTATTTTAACTAATTTTCATGTCCTGCGACTTATGGGGTGAAGCAACATATTTATGGATTTTTTCCCCATATTTTTAGACCAATTTCTGGCTAAGATATGACAGTTCCCATTCATTCTGACGAAAAAAATGGAGCAGTACTACTTTCGGCCGCTAGGGTCCACCGACCGTTCCCAGCTCATGTGTCCGAAAAAAGCCTCCTCTGCTAGGTCTCACTCTGTCGCAGCCCGGCCTCCTGAACTCTGGAGGTCTGAACTAGTGTTTGTTAGCAAAATAGCTCAAGAACCACAAAACAGATTTGAATGAAACTTACAGAAAGTTATCACTGGATGGATATTTACAACCCATTAGCTGTAGGAGATGTTTGAGCTAAAATTCGATTTATTTATAATTTATTTTCGCGACCGTTTGGAAGACGTCAAAGCGAAACAATTTAAATCCAGCAGATTTGACCATTACGTGAATTTATTAAGGAACGAAGCTCAGGAACACTTTTGCTATAATGTCAGCTAACAAACATATTTTTGCAAGTGTTTATCTTGCTAAATTTTAAAGAAAGGAAGCCATCCCACCCGTGCGCGTGCACATAGCGAAACTACTTTTTTAAATCCAGCTGATTTGACCATTTTGTGAATTTATTAAGGAAAGGTTAAGCTCAGACACATCTTTGCTATAATTTTCAGCAAACAAATAATTGTTTTTACCGTGTTAATCTTGTAAAATCCTTCCGTGCTTGCTCGCTCCTGTGGCCGCATATGCAGCAGGGCGGTGACGCATAACATAGGCGACGCGTCAGCGGTGACGCATAAAAGATGCGACGTATACGGAGGTGCGACACGTTTATGGATTTTTCCACTTTATTGGACATAATTGGACAAAGCGACTTATCGGGCGGTGCGACTTTTTGGCCGGAAAATACGGTACTCTGTTTCTTTTACATTTTATACTTTTGTTGAATGTAACTGGGAACCTGTGTACACAATTTTGTTCCACCACATTTACCATGTGGTGAGTCCTTGAATGTAACAACTATTTTTATTTTTTTTTACCCAAAATAATTTTTTATATGGTGAATTAATACATTTTCAAAAAATCATCAAGGAAATACACTGAGTAAAATTAGACACATTTTACTAAATTTCCTACAAAAACTGTTAAAAAAATTACGATATAATAAATATGTAAAGTAAGTAAATTATATAAATAAATAAAAATGTAAATAAGAGGTACAGTTCCTTCCATATGTTTTATATATGAATAAAAAGTGTAAAAATAATACAATGTACATTATAGTGATTTTGTTCTGTGTGACTCAGCGTTTTTGTTTGTTGTTCTGTTGACGGTTTGATCTGTTTTCTTTTCTGACTCGGGTCGTCATTTCCTCACCAGCAGTCTTTAAAGACATGTTTTTAAGTGATGAAATAATAACCCTCAACCAAATGAGGGTGTGTGGCCCAGGGTCTGATCACGCTCAGTTTCTTAGCAGCCGAGGTTTGTTTGAGGGTTTTTCTTTTTTCTGGATCTCTGTGGGAGATCCTGATGGAGAATCCAGAGACTGAGCTGGTAGCTCCTGCAGCAAAACCTCCTCTTACATCCATCAGTTGCTCTCTGTCAACGTCTGAGGCTGCAGGCCGTCAACACTGGGGGAGAGACAGTCCAGCAGGGAACTTTGTCTGACAGGTCAATGTGTTGGGCTGTATCTGTGCTGTAGTTCCAGGCCTTTGAAATAATAATTTTAAATTGTTTTGTGTCTTCGTACAGCCTCCAAACACAGAAACAAACAAAAACAGTTGTGCATAACAAGCTAACAGGTCTATAGAACTGCAGAGTTCAAACTCGGCACTGTAGACCTCAAACTTGCGACCAGAGCTCTCAAACTATGCACTGCATACCTCAATCATCATTGCACCTCAAACATGACACTGCAGACCTCAAACATGGCACTGCACTGCATACCTCAATTTCCTCATTGCGTACCTCAAACGCTGCATGGCAGACCTCAAACATGGCACAACATACCTCAAACTCAGCACTGGATACCACAAACTCTGCACTGCAGACCTCAGTCTCCTCATTGCATACTTCAACTCTGCATGGCAGACCTCAAACATGGCAATACAGACCTCCAAGTTCCAACTCTGCACTGCATACCTCATACTCTACACTGCAGATCTCAAACATGGCACTGCAGACCTCATACTCAGCACTGCAGACAGGCTGTATACCTCAAAGATGGCACTGCATTGTAGACCTGGAACATGATATTACAGACCTCAAACATGGCACTGCAGACTTCAAACTCTGCAATGTGGACCTCAAACTTAGCACAGACCTAAACTCTGCACTACAGACCTCAGGCTCTGCACTGCAGACCTCAAACATGACACTGTAGATCTCAAATTCAACACTGATGACCTCAGACTTGGCACTGCAGACAGACTCAGTACTGCATACCTCAAAGATGGCACTGCATTGTAGACCTTCAACTTGATACTGCAGACCTCAAACACAACACTTGCCACAGCAGACGTTTAACATTTTTATGCAAATTTCAATTCATCCAGATTTTAAAACTGCAAATGGAGCTCAAATATACAATCCTAATCCAGCCTAAGTCTGGTCCAGAATTAAAGGCTTTGCAATCACTGAATCTGTGATGCCCATTCCTGCATGTTTTCCATCACACCAGCTCCAGTTTGTATTATCTCTTCGCTATTCATTCAACCTTTATTTAGGCAGGTTAATCTCATTGAGTCTTGTACTCATTTACAAGAAGGACCTGTCTACAAACTAAAGAATGATGACAACAATAACAGTAGAATTTCCTTAAACAATCAAAAATAGACAAACATAATAGAGAAATACAGATTTTTTTAACAAGTTAAAACAAAGATGTCAAAGTAGCAAAACATTATAAGGCAGATGTAGAAAATCAAGAACAGGAACGTGTCTGCATTGTTTTTTGCCAGGATTCCAACAGATTCTTAAAGCCATTTAGGGAAATCAAGGCCGAGAGCTTCAGATCTTTTTGTAAGAAATTCCAAGAAGCAGGAGTGGAGTAGGAGAAGGCCCTATGCCATCATCTTCTAATCACTCATTTATTCAGACCACGCATGTTGGAGCAGAGAAATATCTAAAACCTTCAGGACAGTGGTCCTTGAAGATCAGGATCAGACACAACCGCCTTGAAGGAATGCATATCACCCATCAGCTTCTGGTAGTAGGCAAACTTTCAAACCAAACCTAGTCCAAAGCCAACAAACCTGTAATCGCTTCAAATCCAATTTAATTCCTGTTGAACATCACAAAACCTGTTCCAATTCAGTACATATGCAGCCCAAACAAATCTAGATTCATCACAGAACCAGTGGAATTCTGGTTGTGTAATCCAGTCCAAACCCCAAACATTGCATACCCAGTCTAAACCAGTTTAGACAATCTAAACCGAGTGTAAAAGGTAATCTGGATCCTCTCCAAGCTCAGACAAAAATTAACTTTAAAGTCTGAAGCCGGTACGTTTTTCCAGCACGGAGTCCGGTTTTACTAGAACAGTGCAACTGTCAGGTTCCTGCACCGGGCGCTCTGACGGTTTCGAAGTGTTACAAACACAAACAGAACCAACCGTCGTCCTGCATCCACCAGCAGCTCGCGCTTGAAGAGACTCTGGAGCTTCATAAATCAGAGCGTACCGCGGGCCTCAGAAAGATTTGTTCCCACGTATCGTATTTTATTTTCATCTTTTGGCTCCATATGTAATAAACTGTATAGGTAGAAAATAAACAGCAGTGCTGGCTTTGTGTTGGACGCTCCGCTGGGAACCAGGACGGGAAGAGAAGCTGCAGCTCCGAGCCAAGAAATAAATCCCTGCCAAGAGCTTGGATCACCTGGAGCTGGGTTTCTAACCGAGAGGAGATCCTCTGGAAACCTTTGTTTTCTGTTAAATGTCGCCCACAGAGTTCAGCTCCGGCTTTACGTTCGTCTCAACTGCTCGGCGTCTCGGTTCTGATAGGTTTCGATCAGTCCGCCGTCTCCTTAGCCCTAATCTGGTCCTCGCTGTCGCTTCAAGAAGGAAGCTCCCAAACAGCCCCCAGAGGAGAGAGGGATTTTAGGTCAGCTACATGTTCTGCCATCTGTTCTTCTCCACAACTTAAAAAGACTCCGGGAGCAGGGAGAACTGAAGGTGGTGGTGGGGGGGTTAACCTGCGAGGGACCACATGGGGGAGGACAGTGCAGGGGATACACGATAAAATAAAACAAAAAGAGAAATTTCACCAGGAACCTTTGAGAAGATCTGTGCCAGTGTGTATGTGCACATGTGTGTGATATACATTTATCATCCTCAGGCTTCCCACAGTCCTTTGAGTGCAACATGAATGACGACGAGGGTGGAGAAGTCCCTCAGCAGCGCCCGCCAACAGGAGAGTTTATGCTAATTTAGACAAAACCTGTGAAGATAAAGATTCAACTCCTGGATCGGAAAACATCGGAACCGAGCCAGAACCGGACTCGAACAAGAAGTACTTCCTGACGGTGTCACGTGGGTGACGTCGACGGGAGAACGAAGGCAGGAAAATTATAATTTTTTATAATAAATTGTCCACGTTTCAATGCTTTAGAGCAGGGGCGTCAAACTCATTTTGATCTGGGGGCCACATTCAGCTTAATCTGATCTCAAGTGGGCCAGACCAGTAAACTCATTCCAAAATTACATAGAACGAACAGTAAGTCCACTTTTTTTCATTGTATTAGTGCAAAGAAGTAATAAATTATAAAAATCTTTACATTAAATTAATTGTCCTTTTACACTTTTACTCAGTTTAAGACTTAAAACACATTAAAAAACTGATCACAGTGATTGCACAACGTTTTAAAACATTTAGTCAACAGTTTTATAGGAAGAAGTCCATTTTTCTTGAAAAATCCGACAATGTGTCCACTTTTCTCTTTTTGACAAGGACATTCCGCTGATAAAGGTGCCCGACTGCCTGTTCCAAGAGAACAAGCGGGTAAAGCCATAGATATCATATATAAACACGGGTAAAGCGATTGAACTGACTAAGGCCCTGTACACACGTAGCCTGGTGTTTGAAAAACGAATATTTGCGCAAAAAAAAATCTCTGTCCATACATGTTAAAATATTTAAAATGTTCGTCTACATGTCCCGTTTTTCTCACCACAGAGCGTTGTAAAGTTGTAAAGAATATGCTGAACCCATAGGTGGCAGTGTAGTGCTGTCACAACCCTCCAACCCAGCCACACTTCCTGTTATTTTTTATTTATTTTTTCTTTTGTTTGTGTGGACAGACCGTGAGATTGAACTACTATTAAATACTGTGTTGGAGTACAAAGTTAATAAAACGCAGGAAAATGTCGACTGGGAATCATGTCAGAGCAGGTATGTTGAATTTTTAGCGCTTTTTTTAGAGCATTATGTGACGTAAGCGCCGCTCCAGCTGGAGGAGCTGGAGCATAAACCTCCGGTTCTGAAAGTCCACACGCAGACTCGAAAGCGGAGAGTTCTCAAATCTTCACTTTGGCCGGAGTTTCGTTATTATTCGTTTATAGTTACATCAACCGGAGTTCACGTGTGGATGAAAGGCCAAACCGCATGATAAACTGTTCGGTTTTACTGATAAACGGCTACGTGTGTACAGGGCCCGAGGGCCTAAAACACAGCACCTCTGGGTCCTAGAGGCACTTAGGTTGAGTAGGACAACCTAGGAACTGACTAAACCACAGCGCCTCTAGCGGACAACATAGGAACTGCAGATTTTTAAGAAAATAATGTTTATTCTTTAAAAAAAACATATAATTCAGATTTATCCTCGGGCCGACTAAACCCCCTGGCGGGCTGGTTCCGACCCGCGGGCCATATGTTTGACACCCCTGCTTTAGAGGGAAAGTGCTGATCGTAACACTGCTGTCAGTGTTCCAGATTTTATGCTGGCATTTTCAGAAACACCCATTATGAAGGGGGGAGGAGGGAGGGGGTGGAAGGGGAGCTCTCCCCTGGACTTCAGCTCATTTTCATGACCTCCCCCGTGAGTTTTGCCTCGATGGAAGCGACGGACCCCTGAAACTGCAGGTGGGATCTGCTTTAAGAAAAACACACATATTGTTTCCCCCTCCTCCCCCTTTGCCTCCCCCCTGCTCAGTGATGGATGTCCTGCCTGTTGCTGCTTTAATATCAAATACCAAAATGTCTTGTTTGGGCAGCTAGCGCACGGTGCTCCTGCAGGGCCTCTGGGATGTGGGCCAGGGTTCACCGAAGGCCGGCACTTCGGGGATTTGGGGGGCCTGGGCCAAGCTGACAGGGGAAAATGTTTTGTAGTCTCCAGGGTGCAGCTTAGTTCACATTCAGCTCTCCTTTTACCCCCCCCCCCCACTCCCAGGAGCAAAAACTTGGCTTTATCCATGATGACTTCTCCAGATGTTCTCCTCACTTCTTCTTCTCCTCTTCATTGTGAATTTCTGAACACAATTAACGTCTATAAATCATGTCCCAAATACTTCCTGCTCAATCACAGGGGAATATTGGGGAACAGCCCAATAACTCATTACAAAGTGGGGGCTTAAAACAGCCAAAAAGATAAATTGTGTCGTGGAAAAATAAGCTTGAGCAGGACGAGAGTCTCAGCAATTTAGTGACAGATCGCTCTGTTAAATTACAGCAAGACAATTAATAAAAACCTCAAACAGTCTGTTTCCTCCAAGATTCCTTACTTTTTTTTCTTCTCCATGGCATCCATCACAGGATGAAGATTTGCCAGATCATATTAAGAGACTTCTTATTTACTTTAAGCAATTGTTTGACAAACGCAGGTCGCAGGACGAAACGGCAAATGTCCTCCAAACTCATTAAATCTGCAGGAAACATCACGTCCAAAGATCTGAGTCTGCTGCTGAGAGAAGCAGGAGAGTTCCTCTGAATGGAATCAGAGCTAACCCCAAACAAACACATAACTCAGTTATTACCATGACAGATCAATAAAGCAGGTCAATAGGCTCAATATCTGTAAAACTGACTGAGTTTCAAATACTGTATGTACGTTTATAAATGTGGAGACATCAATAAGTAATTAAATAAATAAATAAACTTCCAGATATTTTGTGAATTTTGAAAAAAAAAAATTGCCAGTCAAAAATGGTGCACTACAAGCCTTAATAAATTATTATTATTATTAATAATAATAATAAAATTATTATTATTCTGTATTGAACGCCTTTTTTGATTAATAAATTA
>JBBPBX010030691.1:19195-35020 GCA_038048925.1 Garcialebias charrua
GCGCAGTAACTGTCCACGTCCAGGTTCTAAGGTAAAAAAAAAAACCTCCTCTCCCACTCTCCCCCTTCCCAACTTGTAAGTAAAGGCCGAGATACAGTGAAGCAGACTCCGTATACGCGCGTATACGCGCGTATACGCGCGTATACGGAGCGGCTGCTTCACTTCAGCTGACTTCAGCTCAGACGTTCTCCTTGTTGTAATATGAGCTGCTGCACACGAAGGGGACAACTGAGCACGCTGATTGGTCACTTGCTGACACGCCTACTGAATTGATTGACAGCGCTCAGTCAGCTGAATGTGAAACCTAGTTGAAAGTGAAACCTTTAACATGAGCAGCTCGCTCAGACTTCTGCGGTGTTCTGATGCGCTGTTTCTACTATATATGTTATAAAAAGTTCTCTCAGAAATAAAAATAATAACAGGGAGCGCTTTTCCTGCAGCACACAGCCCACCAGGGGATATTAAAACATCGCGCACCAAGGTAGGACCTGAATTCATTCATTTCAATCATCGAGTGAACGGAGGAAGAAGCGGTTACTTGACTTTAGGCAAAAAAACAAAAGAAAAGGCCCGATCAGCGATAAAGAAGGGGAATTTATTTCATTTGTGTAACATACAAAACAGTCCGGCGCCGGGAAGTTTATGGTCAGACACCGCGTATCGCGCACGCGGATCGCGTATGCGTAGTAAAAAAATACCTTTGCGCGTACTTGCCCTGAGGGGCTACGCGGGGCTACGCTGCGTACGGGGCGTACGTACGCTGCGTATTGGCGTATCGTGAGGACGCTCGAGTGTATCTCGCCCTTTAACCGCCATGACAAAGATTCATTTCGCAGTCGTAAGGGAGCATCCAGCTCATAACTCGGTGCTATGGTTTCTAAAGGAGTTCATTCGTAAAGCCAAAACTTCAGCTCGTAACTCGGTGCTATGGTTTCTAACGGAGTTTGTAAAGCCGGAACTTCGTAAGTCGAGGCCTTCGTAAGTCGGGGACACCCTGTATATATATATATTACATATAATTTTCTAAATAGTTAACTTTATTTAGAAAACTTTTCCCATAAAACACTAACATCTCTTTAATCTACACCAAAGCATTGTCTTATTTTTGGATTAAGCTTCATTTTTTACTTGTGTCATTGAATGTCAATATTAGTTCCCTTATCAGTCGGTCTCTCGGTGCAACATACTTGCTATGGGAATTGCGCCCACGCGTGATTACCTGAAGGAATACAATCACGCCTTTACGGCTAGGGCGTCAACGTCGCGCCAGAGGCCCCGCCCTCTGGGTATTTAAGCGACTGACGCCCATCCATCTTTCTCTTATTTGCCCTTCACCTCGCTTAAACCTGAACTACCTCTCTTCGCGGGACTTCTCTGTTGCTTCATCGCTCAACCAGAGGTGAGCTTGCTCCCTACACAGAGCGCACAGAGAATTATTCCTGCGTACTGCTGGACTAGCGAAAGCTAGTCCGGCACATTTTCTCTAACCCCGAAGTATTTTTTTCTCCTCTCTCCACAGACTGCTTCGCTCGACGGCGCTAACTGCGTCACACTGCTACCCCTGCTAATTTTGTAGCAGGCTAGCCAGCGAAAGCAATACGACGGAGGAGACGTCTAAACAAATTAAAAGAAAAAGGATTCTGGAAGGACTCGCTCGCCTTATCTCGGACATGCCTCCAGAGAAAGGAAAGCAAAAGACAAGACTTACAAGGAAAACCAGTAGGACGGCGAGCCCAAACTCGCGCGTCTGTCCTAGCGGATGCAGTTTCTCCCTCGCAGCGACGGACACCCATGAGGCCTGTCCAGTCTGCCTGGGAATGCTACACGCAAAAACAGCGCTGGATGCGCCCACACTGCCCACACTGCCCACACTGCAGCCAGATGCTGGATGCGGTGCTGCGGCACCGGGTTGACCTCGTCGCCAAGGCCATGAGCGCCCCAGCAGTGCCAGCGGATGCGGACACCACTGAGCCCCTCACTCCCACGCCGGAGCTCGAGAACATGGCTCTACACGACAGCATACGAGTCGAATGGGGTGACAACCCTGACGTGCTGGCTCCTATGGTGGATTTAACAGTCGAATTCGACACTCGAGGCATGACGAACGAGGACGAGATCTCGATTTCAGCCTCAGGCAAATTTTCTGCGGAGGACGCAGACGTTGAACTGGAGGAACTGGGAGAAGACCTCTCCCAGACCCGGTACCTGTGCTCCCAGAAACTGACTTTTCCATCCCTGCTCTGTTCGACCTATGCCACAGAGCAACGGACGCGCTGTACATCCCATGGCCAGAGCCTCCACCTCGCCAACAGGTCACGAGGCTGGCAGGAAACTATTTTTATTCAAAGCAGCAGGCCACCACGAGGCAAAGGATGCCCGTGTTCCCGGACTTCCGCACAGAACTAACTCGCACCTGGGCTCAGCCCCGAGCTCCCATGCTCTTACCACTCTCACAGTTCCTCGACGTGGACGGGATGGATGAGGTGGGAATAGCCAATGTGCCTCAAATTGAGGACACGCTGGCGTCTCACCTGGCTCCCAAGTCATCCGGGACAAAACCAACTCTTCCCAGCAAAGCTTGTCAAGCCTCGGCTTCTCTTCTCGAGAAATGCTACAGAGCTCAGGGACTCGCGGCGCGCACTATAAACGCGTCCGCGTTGATGCAGGCTTACCTAGCTGAAAAACTGCAACAGCTCCAGGTAACAATGGACAAGCAGGCTGCAACCGACTTGCTGGATGAAGCCTGCAGGGCAACAGACTTCGAGCTCTGCATGATGGGGACAGCCGCTGTTGCTCAGGGCAGAGGCATGGTGGAAGTGGTCATCGCAATATGCCATCTGTGGATGATTTTAACGGATCTCCCCGAGGGACAAAAGGTGCCTTTTCTCCACCACTCGATAGAGCCGACGGGATTATTTGGAAAAGCTTTGGATCGAATTCAGACCAAGCTGGACCAAAGGTGCAAACAGGCTGAAGCTCTCCGGGTGGGCATTCCCAGGAGAAGCTTAACCCCCCCAAGTGAGTCTGCTGGAGGCAGACCTGCGTATCCTCGACACCGCTCGGTAACGTGTGCCCCACCGCAGAAGCGGACGGCCTACAAGGATGAGCATCGGCAGAGACCACCGCCGGGCCAACCTCGTACCGAGCACGCATGGAGCAAAAACAGGTTCGTCCCCCGCCAGGCGGTCAGACACAGGGCCTCCTCGGCGAACCGGGATGACATACAAAAACGTGCCTGATGAACCGGGTTCACGTCTTGACTTTACACGGTCACCCGCCCAAGCGGTACGGGGAATGATCCGTTCATATCCAGACTTTATTTGTAGCACGGTACAAATGGCTGGTAACTCTGTTGCATGCACAAATCATGTTTTTCCTACTGTGAGTGACATAAATTCAAACATGTCGTTACACTTAAGCACGAATAAAGCTCAAAAAACAGTTCCTCTCTGTTTTATTGACTACAAAAAAAAAGCAACAAACACAAGTAACTTCAGGTCCCTCTGGCCTGCCAGCCGTCATAAAGGGAGGGGACCGTTCCCCCCCTCCCTCATGGCTCATGGGGTATTAGCATAATCAATAAACCCCAACGGGGCGCCTCGGCTCCGTCTGTAGAGAACAGGCACAGAGGCGTCTGCGAGCAGGCCCTCCACCCCTCATGGAGACTGGAGAGGGAGATCACGTGCTCCAGCCCCCGCTCCATTGTGAACGACGGGGTGGCCAATACACTAACCAAGCTAACACGTGACATGTCCGCGCCTCAGAGAGACGCGCCGACAGAATCTAATGACGGGGGGGCCACGTCAGACGCCCGCAGGTGACCACTAGCTTCACACGTTCACAAAAGCCATTGTGTTCAGGCTGGTGTGTGCGTAAACAGCTCAGAGCTGAATCAGATTCCTCTTCCTGTCACTCGGAGGGAACTGGGCTCCTTATCACCAAACAATCTAAAGTCTGCCAAACACAAAGAACCATCTCCACGTTCTCACGTTGCAGCTGTCCCTTTAATATTAATAAGTGACACGCAATGTTCAAGCACTCTGCTTTTAAACAGTATCCCCCAACGGGTGAAACGCAGACCCTGGCAGGTTTGTCTGGTTCCAACGCTCTGTTAAGGCCAAGACCAGTAAACTGGACCCATCCAGGAAACACGTGGGGGTCAGAAGATCTGCTCGTTTACAAAATTCACAGCTTTTCAGTCCCATGACCCAAAACAAGGAGAGAGAAAGCAGACTTTCTGCTCCTTTTCTGTCTGAAAAAGACAACAGGTTGCATCTGCCCTCGATCACTCTCGATGAGAGCAGCTGGGTGGCACATCAACAAAAAGGCCTTCTCCCAAACTTGGTTGACCTCCAAGGGGTCACGGCTTCCAGGGCCCCTGGAGGGGAACTGGATGCACCAACTGCTCTTCTTCAAGGTCAAACTATGTCACCAGAAGAAGTAGCCTCGCCGCCTAGGCCGAGAACTATTAAAAATTTCAGCTTGTTGGCAGAAAAGAACAAGCTGATGGCATCAGGCCTGCCGGAAAATGTGGTAAAAAACCATACAAAATGCTTGTGCTATATCAACACAGTCCCTTTACGCACGGAAGTGGCATATTTTTTAGGCCTGGTGCTCAGAAAGAAATATTATTTCTTACTCATGCGACCTGACTCAGCTCCTGATTTTCCCTCGTTCTTTCTCAACGATTAAAGTTTTCCTATCAGCTATTTCAGCCTGTCATGAAGGCTGGGGACACAGGACTCCTGGCGCGCATCCAATCATAATAAGATTTATGAAGGGCGTGCTTAGGACAAAACCACCCAACAGGATCCTGACCCCTGGTTGGGATCTTAGTCTGGTCTTGGGGACTTTCTGTGATCCTCTATTCGAGCCACTGAGTGAGGTTAAGATAGACTTGTTATCTTATAAAACCGCTCTAATCTTGGCACTTTGCTCGGTGAAATGCGTGGGTGACCTCCATGCATTGTCTGTACATCCAATGTGTACCAGATTCTCCCTGACGGGTCAAAGGTCACCTCAAGGCCTAATCCCGCATACACCCCCAAGGTCTTGACTTTGAACCACAGGAATCTAGACTTTGATCTCTCCTCCTTCCCATCTGCTCCTGTACTCACTCAGGAACAGGAAAGGCTGAAGGCTCTCTGCCCCGTGAGAGCTTTACGCACTTACATGCAAAGAACAGCTGAATATAAAATAAAATAAAAAATAAATAAAAAATCAATGTTCGTGTGCTTTGCAGCACCTGCTACCGGAAAGGCCCTATCAAAACAACGCCTTTCACATTGGGTGACTGAGGCCATTAAAAGGGCGTACAGTAGCAAAGGTCAACAGGTGCCCTCTGGAGTGCACGCTCACTCCACTCGGGGCTTGGCCACCTCCTGGTCATTGTTCAAGGGCGTACCAGTTGCAGACATCTGTGCTGCTGCGAACTGGAGCTCATTAAACACTTTTGCAAAGCATTACAGTTTGGATGTTACTGCGTGTGACGTCACTCAGGCTGTTCTTTCTAACACACAGTAGAAAGTAGCCTTGAGATGCCTGCTGGTCAAGGGCAGACGTTCACACTAGCATGCATTTTGCTGAGCATTTCAAGGGCGTGAATGAATTACGTTCCCATAGCAAGTATGTTGCACCGAGAGACTGACTGAAAGGGAACTGAAAGTTATGCACCATAACTCATGTTCCCTGAAGGAAGGGAATGAGGTGCAACATATCTGGCCCTTTTCAATGCTGAAAGCTCGGTGAAGTGCAATTTTGGAGAAAGATGGATGGGCGTCGCTTAAATACCCAGAGGGCGGGGCCTCTGGCGCGACGTTGACCCCCTAGCCGTAAAGGCGTGATTGTATTCCTTCAGGTAATCGCGCGGGGGCGCAATTCCCAAAGCAAGTATGTTGCACCTCGTTCCCTTCCTTCAGGAAACATGAGTTATGGTGCATAACTTTCAGCTTTTAGCTTATGCATTTTGGCATTTATAAGCTGCTTTGCTAATTTTAGCCATGAGCTACAGTTTCACAAAATAGTTATTCTCCGCTTTGGTTTAGCAAATTTTTGCTTTTATCAACATGTTTGCTAACTTTAGCTTTTTTGCTAAATTTTTGCTAAATTTAGCTTTCAGCTTGTTGTGCTATTTCAGGTTTTGGCTAGTGACTTGCTCATTTTTGCCTTGAGCTACATCCATCCATTATCTTTTCCCTGCTTCTTCCTTTTCGAGGTCGCAGGGGTCACTGGTGCCCATGTCCAACAGTCACTGTGCGAGAGGCGGGGGAGGATGCCCTGGACAAGTCTCCAGTCCATCACAGGGACATCTGGAGACAAACAGCCATTCACTCTCTCACTCACACCTAGGGACAATTTAGAGTGACCAATCAGCCATGGATGTTTTTAGTCTGTGAAAGGAAACCGGAGTACCCGGAGAAAACCCATGCATGCACGGAGAGAACATTCAAAATCCAGCCAGAAAGGAGATTTGAACCAACGACCTTCTCGCTTAGAGGTGGAAGTTCTACCAACTGCTCCACCGTGCCACCCGCCTTGAGTTACAGTTTTGATATTTTACTTTTTAGCAACTGTTCTGCAAATTTTAGCTTTAAACTGAGGCTTTTTTTCAGCACCTTTTTGCTATTGTTTTGATAATATTGGCTTTGAGCTAATGTTTTGCTAGTTTTATTTTTAGCTACAGGTTTTTGCTCGTGTTGTTTTTGTTCTTCATGTTTTAACTTATACAAGGACACAAGGACACAAGGATTTTTATTGTCATTCACATCACATGTGATACATGAGGTGGAACGAAACTATGTACACAGGGTCCCAGTTACATCCAACAAAAATATGAATTGTAAAGAAAAACTGTAGTAAGATCAGAGTCATGAACTAAGAATATACATTCACTAAACTAAGAATACACTAAGCACTAATGGTACAAAAACAATGCACCAAAACAACAGCAGCACGAACATGAGTCTGTGAGCAGACGAGGATTAATAAAAACATAGCAACATGAAGTAATCAGCAGCATGAGATCAGCAGCATGGATAGTCAGCAGCACATATCAACAACTAATTCAGCTTCTTCCTGCAGGCTCTCAGCATCACTCACAAAAATGTACATTTCTGTAGTTTTTCTTTATTTTGTAAAGCTTAAGGTTACAAAAAGCAGCCAGGCCAAGTCTGATTCTTACAACGGAGCTTTAGGGCCACACTAAGAAAAAATAATAGTAATTAAATTGCCACACCAAAATTGTTTTTTAAATTAAATTAAAAGCCATAAAATTACGAGAATAGTCCTACTATTATGAAAATAAAGCAGAATAAAGTCTTAATATTACGAGAATAAAGTCGTAAGAGACTTTTTTTGCAGCTCTCATTTTTTTCCACAAGTCAGATCCACAACTCGACCTGTCAATCAATCCAGTAGGCGTGTCAGCAAATGACCAATCCAAAGCTAAATGCTCCTTACCTGCAGAGAGCTGCGCTGCAGCCTATCACAGAGCACCACCTTACTGGAAGCAGGTCAGGTCATTCTGTCATTACGTTGTATGATGTAGGCCTTCTGATGGGCTGCAGCGCAGCAGCTCTGCAGGTAAGGAGCATTTAGCTTTGGATTGGTCATTTGATGACACGCCTACTGGATTGATTGACAGGTCGAGTTGTGGATCTGACTCATGGAAAAATAAATAAATGAGAGCTGCAAAAAAAGTCTTGTACGACTTTATTCTCGTAATATTGACTTTATTCAACTTTATTCTCAGAATTTTGTGGCTTTAATTTTTTTTTCTTAGCGTGGCCCTAAAGCTCCGTCGTAGATTCTCGTTTAAGAAGACTTGAGTGTTTCATTTCTCAGAGTCAGTTGGTGGAACCACATCTTTGCTTTGTTCCATAGATCACTGCGATGCTGCAGTTTCCTCTGAGCGCTCTGCTCTGATGAGTCCAAAGCTCTCGACTCAGCAGATGTGTGACATTACTCGGACGTAACTGGACCTAAGGACCTTTTACGTCTAAGGCTGGATGCCCTCTCCTTACCGGATCGAGACTGACGTCTACAAGGTAACGAGTTGTTGATGTTTATCAGAGCGTACCTGGGATTAGCTGGCGTCGCATGGAAGAGCTGTCATTCCTGGCTGAACATACCCAGTCACGACAAACTTCCCTCTTTCCTCCTATTTTCGTATCTGTCTTTGCCAGTAACATTAAGTTAAAGTGCCCTCAGATATAAGTTAATTAAGACCTCATAACTTATTTTGTTGTCCCTTAAATACTCGCCGGCTTGTGAAATTGCGGGCGCGTAATTTCCATCTGTTGATGTTTATTTTATAGGAAGTTGATTAGAACCAATCAAGTGTACATGTTATGATGTTAATTTAAGAATCTGTTAAATAAATGACCTCATTTCCTTGATGGGTCAAATATAATTAACGCCTCGTGTCACTCATATATCTCATTTGGTCACACAAGATGTTTTTAATCCAAAAAGAAGAGAATCCGTGAACACATAAACAATTATTATTCTTGAACTTGAACAATTAATTAATTACTTGAATAATTAATTAAGAGTGTGACAGGTAACCCTGTTCACATCCTACACTCCAAAGAACGCCATTTTAAAATCACACAAACCCTAAATGAGCTCAGAGATTCTATATAAATGTTCAAACTCAGAAACTGCTGTGTCCCATACACACAGACTAGCATTGTGCTAACATGTTAGCTTCAGCGCCTCGTCGTGTCTGCCGTGATATTCAGACATTCTTCATGCAGATGTAAGGAGTGACTACTGTCTGAAGGCGGCTGCTGACTGCGTCCAGTATTCACGACGAGTTTCACTAAACCTTTATTCATCCTTGAAACCTCTCTGGCCCATTAGGCCGCTCTCTCAGAACATATTTGATATTTAAACTTCTCGTCTCTTGTTGTTTCAGGGTCCGTATGAAGACGGTTGTATTCCAGGACGGATTTAGTTGTTCTTCTGCTGACAGAAGCAGAATACTGATGGTTTCACCTGCAGCGGAGTGTTTCTGCACTCATCCGTGTTGTGCAGCAGAAGTCTCCTCCTCCTGCCTCTCAGAGAGGATTTCTCAGCAGCAGATCTCTGCTCCGCTCGACAGCAGCAGACTGAAACAGTTTTTTTGCTCGTGGCTAAAACAGAGAAGCTCATCCCGTCACACTCGTCTAATTGCCGTCGAGGGGAAAGCGAGAGCCGGCTCTCTTCTCTGAGAGACGTGGCTGAACATGATAATGACCCCGCGCGCTCTCAGAGCTTCCATAACAAGACTGTTGGAGGCCACGGCGGGCCGCAGCCGGCAGCTTCCTGCGGTCAAATCACCGGTAATAAGGAGAAAACGTCTGCTCGGGGTTTAGTTTGTGTTGCTGTCAGTCACGTCATGGAAGATCTGAGAAGGTGGACATCTGTGTCTCAACAAAAACTGAAGGTCTGCTTTTACTCCATGCTGCCTGGACTCTGGACTTTATTCGGATGCGGACAGGACCAACGGTTCAATTCAATTCAGTTTATTTATACTGTATAGTCATCAAGTCACAACAGAAGTCGACTGTACAAAAATATTCACATACATTAACAAGCCCATTTGTGAAGTTCTCTATCTGAGGAAGGAGCAGATTGTGTTGAATCTTCACTTTGTCACAGTCTCCCATCCTGAGCAAGCACAAAGGCAACAGTGGAAAGGAAAAACTCTCTTTTAACAGGAAGAAACCGCCAGCAAAACCAGGCTCAGGACAAGTGGCCATCTGCTTTGACCAGCTGGGTTTGAGAAGACAAGAAGGAGAAACAGACAAACACAGAATGGCAGGTCCAGGTGTACTTTCTATAGGAAGAAAGACAAAAAAAATCAAATGTTAAGGATTGAAATCATTGCAGAAACAGAGTAGAGCAAGTATAGACAGCAGCAGAGTGAAGAAATGTGGTCAGTTTGCCAGCAGTCCAAACCTATAGCAGCATAATAGCTCAGGACACCCAAGCCGAGCGTAACTAGGATTTATCAAAAAGGAAAGATGTAAACCAAATCTTGTGACATGATGTTGGAAATTTGCATATTTGTCACAACATATATATCTTATATCATTCAGCTCTGTTCGTTTTTGCAAAATAAATTATAAATATATTAAAATTTCATTCCAAGTTATGGTAGTTTTTCTCTGGGACACGCCCCTAAAAATCTGCGCACTTCCGCAAAATGTCATTGTGACGTGCCCGTGGGTAGCCGCTGCTCAACGCGCATCTAAATAATAATGGTGGAGCATGTCAAACAAACACAACCTATTGTTAGTACATGAATGTATTAAAGCAATCGAAGGGTTATTATTTATCCTATACAGTTATTGAACACTCGATCAATTGAAAAGTGATTTAGACACGGTTTATTTTTTACACAGTAGCTACGTGGGGTTAGCTTCGTGATGTGGCTTCTTTGTTCTTGGGCTGAGCTAACAGAGTCCTGGTCGCGTCTGAGATCTATCATTTTAAGACAGTAAATCATCCAAAACTCTCATTAATAAACCCTCCCTGAATAAAAAAACTTACTGATGTTACTTGATCGCGCAGACATAATTTAAAATACATAAATAGCAACGTGTGTTTGGTCCTGATTTTATGTCGGCTAATTTTTTTTTTTAGGATTGCACATGAAGAATCCTCCGTGATAATTGGCTTTATACATTCACAGTACAGTAAAGTATTTGAATTGATAAAGCTCCTCGGATGAGAAGCGAAACGTCTTCTGTTACAAATAAAGTCCATTTGATCTTGTATTGAACGCCTTTTTGAAGTATATAAAGTAAAACAACAAGAGCTCATGTTAAATATATAGTTTATCATCTAAAACAGTACACACCTCTGATTATGTTTACACAAAGACTTACTCTTTTCCGACGGTAGCTTCCCTGCGTTGCTTTGACGTGGTAGCTGTGGCACTTTCTTCTGTAGATTTTCTTTTAAAAATAGTAGGAATAGCATTCGGTTTTAAAAGTCTTCTGAATCTTACTGGTAATCCTAAAGATTCTTTTATACCAGGTCTTTCCTGAAAACAATTGGCAGTAAAATGGTCGCTGCAGACATACACCATCGGTCCCTCGTTCTCTGCACTTGTCTTGTCCATTCTTGTCGAAGTTTCTCATCTTTTGGAAATTTGTGAAGGCTCACTTGTTCACTGCTGATATTAGAACACCCAAATGTGCTACAACGTGACAGCATTTTTCAAGTTACACAAAAAAAAGAGGCGATCTTTCAGGAAATGAATCAGTATGGAAAGCAGTTAACACACCAAACAAACGGGCAAGGCTCTGCCTTATGCCCACATGCACGTCACGATGACGTTTTGCGGAAATGTGCTGGTTTTTAGGGGAGTGTCCCAGAGAAAAAACTACCATAACTTGGAATGAAATTTTAATATATTTATCATTTATTTTGCAAAAACGAACAGAGCTGAATGATATAAGATATATATGTTGTGACAAATATGCAAATTTCCAACATCATGTCACAATCCCTTTAAAAGTAGAAAAGGTGTCAGCCTCACAAACAGAAACTGGAATTTGGTTCCACGAGAGAGGAACCACTGACAACTGAACGCTCTGCCTCCCTTTCTACTTTTGGAAACTCCAGGAACCACAAGTAAGCCTGCAGTCTGAGAGTGAAGTGCTCTGTTAGGAAACTATGGAACAATAAGATCTGTAATATAAGATGGAGCTAGGTTGTTGAGAGCTTTGTAGGTTAGAAAAAAGATTTTGAATTCAGTTCTGGATTTGACAGGGAGCCAATGGAGAGAAGCTAAAACTGGAAAGACCTGATCTTTCCTACCAACTCTCATGGCAGTAGCATTTTGGATCAAATGAAGACTTTTTAAAGAAGTATTGGGAGACCCAGATAACAAACCATTGCAATAGTCCAGCCTAGAAATAATAAAATGAATCAGTTTTTCTGCATCTTTTTTAGATGTTTCTAATAGGTGCCATGCGGCCCGAGTCACAATGTGGAGTGTGGACCCCACAAAAGTTATGTCAAAACGACCGGCTCAGCTTTGGGAAGTGTGCTATTACGTTTATTGACATTTGAAGTTACCATGGCGACATATTTTGCTAACAAATATGCCAAATTTCCCATAGGAAATGAATAGGAAAAATCTCTTCACAGAAACTGAGTAACGTATGGAGCCATTTTGGTTCAAGATGCAAGGAAGGCACCTATTATTACCTATTATCGCCTATTATTATTATTATTATTAATTTGTAATAATAATAATTAACTTTAATTATTAATGTTAATGATATTTTAATAGTAATAATTATTAATATTTATAATTAATATTTGATGGTAATATTAATTATTAGTATCAATTTTGATTATTAATCATTAATATTTAATAACAATTAACAAATTAACAATACATGGTCCCCGACTTACGACGGCCTCGACTTACGGCGATCCGACTGTTCGAACGCATCATATTAATAAAAATATAAAATAAAAAATAAAAACGTTTGTGTTTAAATGTTCTTTATTTCATGTGTACAACACTTGGTTGCAGCTTTGGTTGTTTTAAATGGCTTTATAAATAAAGTATTATTAGTATTATTATTTTTTTTATTATTTTTAAGCCGATTTACGTAGTTTCCGCCAGTTTTCGGCAGTCAGTTTTCAGCAGTGCCCACCAGTTTAGCCAGTTAGCTCCAGCCTCGACCGCAGGCTTCGGATGGACCGTGTCCGATAAGAGGTTCCTGCACTCGGAGACATGAGCTGAGAGCTGAACGGCGGTTTTGCGGAGGGACGGATAAATGAAGGAAAACGATGCTGTGGACCGCGTGAAGCAGCAGACAGCGAGCTGGACCGGAGAAGCAACGAGATAACATGCTAACAAGCCTAGCTGTAGGATGGACGGGTGGATGCTAACGCCCCACCGGGGACACGGAGCCGACGGGCGGTGGAGCTCGCCTCGATGTCCGCCTGGCAGCCTAAGATGTTGTCTGGACACCGAGCTAACAACTAACAGGCAAAAAGACTGAGACAGGCTTGACCAGCTCAAAGTAAGAAATTAACTTTTTATTTATTGGCCCTGGACTGTATGTGTTTTGTGATAATTATGTAGGGTACTGTGTTAGGATAGGCAAAGTGCTTGGTAACTTGGTAACTTGGCGGCTCGAGTGTTTTCCGACATACTGCGATTTTCGTGTTACGAATGGCCGCAGGAACGGAACTCGTTCGTAAGTCGGGGAACACCTGTATATTAATAATTATCAGTGCTTTAAGTGGGCAGGAACGCACAGGAACGCAGTCCCACCACTTCTAAAATTTAACCCTGACAGTACCGGGACTTTTTTTTTAAGTACGGTGCGTTCCGGAACTTATTTTCATCTTCTCCACTTGAAAGACCCGTGGCAGACGGCATCATTTTCCCCTGACTGGATTTCAAGAAACAGCAATGCATCTGTCGACAATAAAACATCTTTGGTGGAGCGCGTCATTTTGGCCAATCACAGTCTCAGGATAGACAGGGGGAGGAGACGACAGCAAAATCTGTTAAAAAAACAACTCTGCAGCGCGACTCGCGAGTTCAACAGAGCACGAGGGAGGCGGAAGTAGAACATGTCACCTGTTCATTGGGTAAAGTTAATACTGTATTTGTATACATGCAGTTGAGTGTCAACATTGTTTAGTAAAATGACATGTTGTTTTACAAATAAAACTAAATAAAAATTAACAAAATAACAGTCAATTGCACCCCTAAAGCCACTGTGATAAATTGTCACATTAATTTCATTATCTTAGCCACAGGAGTGAGTTTAAAAACAGGATGATGTCTATATGAACTAGTTGAATGAGGTGTCTCTAAAATATCCTGATTCATGATCAATAATAATTTAAACAATTTTTTAATCTGTCCACAGGACCTGACTTTATTTTGTTAGATGTCTCTAAAATAGTTAGTGAATCATGTTTACATGTAGGTAAACATAGATGTTTAACAACTTGTTAAAATACACCAGAATGCAGGAAATGGCATCTACTTTATTCAAAATTTCTGGCAAAACATCTTCACCAGCATATTTAAGAAATGAGTTTTTACTGTTAGTAAGTAAGTTTTATTTATATAGCACATTTCACAGACATGAGAGTCACATAGTGCTTTACAAAAGGAAAAATAAAATCATAAAATCACAGAAGTACTATACAAAAAGGTAAAACATAACAAACTCTAAAATCAATGTACAAAATTAACCAAAAGCCTGTCTGAAGAGATAAGTCTTAAGTTTTTAAATGCATCTGTTGACTCGGAGCAGCGCATTGTTAGCAAAATGTTCTGCTGTATTTGACTTGCTGCTGTTGTTGGTTGTTGATTTTTTGGTTGACACAATCTTTCCTATTTATGTTCTCATTAAATCAGGTTAGTAAATGACTTTTACCTGAAGCATGTTAAAAAATTACAAAATCTTTCGGGGGGGGCGCAACGTAGGGAGAGTACCGGCACTTATTTTTTTCCACTTAAAGCACTGATAATTATTAATGTTTATAATTAGTATTGATTATTAATATGTATAATCATTAATATTAATATTTATTATTAATAATATTTTACTAATATAAATAGGCAGTCCCCATCAAAGTTTCTTCAGGAACTTTCTAGTTTTAGTGATATTATGCAGGCAGAAGAAGGCGGTTCTAGTAACGTTTTTAAAGTGGGGGATAAAAGACATGTCCTGATCAAAAATAACATCAAGATTTTTAACATTAGAACTGGAGGCCAGATTAATGCCATCCAGTGCAAAATGTATTCCTAAAATGCTCAGGTCCAAAAACAACAACAGTCTTGTCTGAGTTTAAAGGCAGAAAACTAAGGGTCATCCAAGTTTTTATGTCTTCAAGATATGCCTGTAGTCTAAGTATCTGGATGGATTAATCAGATTTAATGGAGAAATGTAGCTATAAGGCCAAAGAGCAGGAAGTTGTATGTATCACATTTGGTGTAGGGTTGAACCCAGAAGCAGGAGGACACGAGAAGCTTAGTGAATAAAACTGATTTATTTGAATAAACAAAACACGAGGCTGACATGGCAGGAAACAATAATTTCAGAAAAACACAAGTGGGGTGGGGGTGACATCCAGCAGTAGCCAACACAATGAAACACTGTTGGAGTGGTGATCAGAAATGGTTTAAATAGAAGGGGGGTGAGAGCACTGGACGATTAATCATGGAAAACAGGTGTGAGTGGTAACGCTGACTGAGTAACATCTGAGGAGGCCGATTGAAGGTGAAGATGAGAACTGACACAGGAACACATGGGGCAGAGTCAAAACACAAAGAACAGAAAAATAAAATATAAAAGAGAAATACAACTAAAAGACCAACACCAGGGACTGAATAAAATACTGAACCAAGACAAACTGTGACAGAAGCTTTAACGATTATTGAGAAATAAGGCGCGATGAGCCAAAAAAAAGGGCACCCGAAACAGGACTGAGAGGAATTCCAGAAAACAGGTCAAGTTAGTTAACACAGAGTTTAGTGAAACAGAGTAAATCAGCATAGTGTTTAGGGAAATCCTGTGTACACTGACCAAGTTTAGTGATTTTGTCAGTCAATTATCCCCAAGTTTAAATAAATTTTATATTAAATAATCCTGAGTTTTGCGAAACCCTGAGTAAATTGACCCTTATTATAGTGAAACAGTCAATTAACTCAAAGTTTAGAGAAACTCTGAGTAAATTAGCCCGGTGTGTAGTAAAATCCTGAGTAAATTAACCAAGTTTTGTGAAATATGAGTCAGTTATCCCCAATTTTCAATAAACCTTATGTAAGATATGCTTGAATGTAGTAAA
>JBBPBX010030692.1:4595-23034 GCA_038048925.1 Garcialebias charrua
ATCAGTTCTTGATGATATGCATCCAGTTAAACCATTATATGAAGTTGATTAAAATCGGTCCAGTGGTTCACAAGATATTTTGCTAACAAACATAAAAACATTACTGTCACCCATCTAGTGAATTATTTTATCAGATGAAATTGCTGAAATTCTATGATTTGGTGGATTATATGAGCTCATAATAATACACTACTGTCAAATATCCAAATGTATTTTGTGAAAAGATCAGGCTGCTACAATCTCAAAGGAAAATATGTATTTGTAAAACCGCAATTTAGAACTAATGTAGTTTGAAGGGAAGAACTACCATAATTCAAGGAGTAGGATTGTGGAATAAATTAATGACAGAAATTAAGGAAGCCAAATCACTCCATGTCTTTAAGAAACTGGTTAAAGTTGAATTGTTAAACAAATGTAAATTAATGTATTTTTGAGTAATATATAAAATTGAAGGTTGAACGAGTTATTTACTTGTTTTGTTATCATAGAACAATTTGTTTGAATTAGATAAATAAGGAGCAGATTTAATAAGATATTTTCTTCATCTGCTACCTTTCATTTTGTATTTTATATATTTTTCTTTTTAATTCATATATGTCAATTGTTGTATTTCATTATTGTAAAATGAATTTAAAAAATAAATAAATAAAAGCTGAAAGTGCTGAAGTCAGGATGGATCAGATTTCTACAGTGTCTTCTTAGATTTTTTTTATATGTGGAAATATAAAAATCCATGTCATAATTTGTGTTAAAAAAAAGTAGATATAAATAAATACATGCAGTAATTCTCTGATCCTTTGATAGAAAACCAACCAACCAAACAAAAAACAACAACAACAAACAAACAAAGAGGTCAACAATTCCAGTTTGGTCACATGAACAAGAACTTTTGTGAGAATCTGTGTGTGTGTCTTGTGTTGTTTCTTCAGATTTTTGTGTTTTCTTGTATCATCTGTTTTCTTCCCTCATGTTGTCTGCTCTTGCTTCACCTCAAGTTCAAGTTCAAGTATCTTTTTTTGTCATTCACATCACATGTGGTACATGAAGTGGAACGAAATTATAGATTCAAGGAGATGCACCCAAAAATAGCAAAAATATAAAAAGAAACATGAGGATACGCTAAACACTAATAATGTAAAACAATATGGCGTAATAACAGCAGCACGAACACGAGTCTGTGGTGAGTACATGGGTATGAACGAATGAATACAGCAGCATGAGATAATCAGCAGCATGAGATCAGCAGCACAGATAAGTCATATATCACCAAATAAAGTGGCATTACAGTGATTTTCTTCTTATTTTTTCTAGTGTTAGGGATTCATGAGTCTAACAGCTTCAGGGTAGAAGCTGTTCTTCAGTCTAGTGGTTCTACACTTAATGCTCCTTAACCTCCTTCCTGAGGGGAGCAGGGCAAAAAGTGTGTGTGCTGGGTGAGTGGGGTCCTTCATGATGCAGGTGGCTCTCTTCCTGCATCTGGAGGTGTATCTTGTTCCCAATCACCCTATAGGTGTTCGTCGTGTCTTGTTAGTGTCTCTTTAAGTTCAACATCCTTCTGTGTCCTCCTTGTCCATGCATTGTGCTTCCCACAGCCGTTCATGCTCTGTTCCTTCATGTCTCCTCGTGATCACTGTTCATGCAAGTTTTGCTGCCACATCAGCCTTTGTTTTGTGTCTTGTTTAATAAATAGTTTTCTTTATTTTACCTTCGATTTTCCAGATTCTGTCTGCAACCTGGGTTAGACTCAACACCAGAACATGATAACTTAAAAAAAAAAAAAAACTCTCCAAAATAAGCAGACACAAAAAGGAAACCCAGGTTTCCTCTGGTGTACACGCCACAAACGTGTGATTTTGATTCATTTGTGACCGTTAGTGTATCTGCATTGTGTTTTTAACATGCACTATCAGCACATTGATATTAAAAAGTAATTAGGCACACCTAACGTTAAAATGAGAGAAAGGCCTATTATCCTTCAATAAAGCTTTCTTTTTTAACTTTCTTTAAAAATGTAAAGTTTTTCTTTATATTTTAGGAAAAACAAAACAAAAACTGCAGCATGCAGAGTAAAATCATCCAGTCATGATTGCCAAGTTTTCAGATTCTGTTCCTGACTGGTCGATTGTCTTATTCTGTGTTCATAACCCTCATCGAACTGTGTGAAGTATACGGCAACAAGAAATAATAAGTACCTGTTTCAACCTGCAGGCTTTGTTATTAAAATGTTATCAGTAATACCAAGTTTATATTTCCACAGAATCCTGACTAACCTTTGATTAAAGCTTCTCTGTTAAATGTTTCCACTTTACAGGTTTTTTAAAGTAGACATCTTGTCTCGGTCTAAACGATGCAGCCTAAATAAGCTGGCAGTTTAAAACATTATCAGGTTCATTAGTGAGTAGCCGGCGGCTCATTCTTTAAGACACTTTTCATTAGTTCAAAAGCTGAGTCTTCAATTTACGCTGTGAACTTCTGACGAGCCGAACCCAGCTAAAACAGCTGCCAGCATCATCAAAAACAGTGTTGAGTAGCATCAGTTTGCTGCTATTTTTAATGTTTTACTTCCCACCAAAGGTGTCAAGATGATAAAAATGTTGTCCATGCTATTGTTTTGTTTTGCAGTATAGCAGAGACTAACAGTGCTGAAATCAACTTTGTTAGTCTGTTAGCAAAATATCTCATGAGCCACTGAAATGATTTAATTTAAAATCATTGTATGGACATGGTCATGGTCTTGAGCCGGAAAAGGGTAGCATGCCCTCTCCGGGTCGGGGAGGAGGTCCTGCCCCAAGTGGAGGAGTTTAAGTATCTCGGGATCTTGTTCACGAATGAGGGAAAACTGGAGCGTGAGATCGATAGGCGGATAGGTGCAGCGTCCGCAGTGAAGCGGGCGCTGTACCGGTCTGTCGTGGTGAAGAGAGAGCTGAGTCAAAAGGCAAAGCTCTCAATTTACCGATCGATCTACGTTCCCACCCTCATCTATGGTCATGAGCTTTGGGTTATGACCGAAAGAACAAGATCTCGGATACAAGCGGCTGAAATGAGTTTTCTCCGCAGGGTGGCTGGACTCTCCCTTAGAGATAGGGTGAGAAGCTCAGTCATCCGGGAGGGACTCGGAGTAGAGCCGCTGCTTCTCCACATCGAGAGGAGCCAGTTGAGGTGGCTCGGGCATCTGGTTAGGATGCCTCCTGGACGCCTCCCTGGTGAGGTGTTCCGGGCATGTCCCACCGGGAGGAGACCCAGAGGAAGACCCAGGACACGCTGGAGGGACTATGTTTCTCGGCTGGCCTGGGAACGCCTTGGGATTCCCCCGGAGGAGCTGCTCCAAGTGGCTGGGGAGAGGGAAGTCTGGGCCTCCCTACTTAGGCTGCTACCCCCGCGACCCGACCCCGGATAAGCAGAAGAAGATGGATGGATGGATGGATGGATGTATGGACATGTATCGTGTTTTCCTGAATAGGTTGCACCGGAATATAGGTCGCACCTACGTCAAAATGTGGACCGTGTTTAGCTCTGCTGCAAATGTCTGCCACAGGAGCACACAACAAGGCTTTTAAGAAGATTAACACTTAAAAACAATTATTTGTTTGATAAAAATTATAGCAAATATGTGTCTGAGCTGAACTTTTCTTTAATAAATGAATAATTTTAGCAGGATAAACACCTAAAAAATATAAAAGGCGTTCAATACAAGATCAACTGGACTTTATTTGTAACAGAAAACGTTTCGACTCCCATCCGGGAGGCTTTCTCAATTCCATGAACAACTGTGAAAAGTTTGGAGTTATAACAGAACCACGCACCATCATGTGTAAGTTTCAAGCTGAGGTAACACATACATGTAAATTGACAGATCACACCTCAACAGTAGGGGGTTCCCTTGAGGTCTCTGACAGAAGACACAACACTGTATGTAAATTGACAACAAACAACTCCCAACCAACAAACAGAGGCTTCTCAAAGAAATTTGTTAGTCTAATTTACAGACAAGACACCTCTGTTCCCATCCGGTGTAGAACGTTTCGGAATCAGTTCCAAAGCTGAGTTATAAGTCTTGGAAAGCTGAAATCTCAGACCTCCTCCTCTGTTGAGAGAAGGTTTTTCTCTCTTAACATAAATAGCTTCCTTCACACCTCTCTCAAACCATCTGTGCTCTCGGTCCAAAATTTGCACATTCTGGTCCTCAAATGAGTGACCCTTGTCCGTGAGGTGGAGGTGAACAGCTGAGTTTTGTCCAGAGGAGGTTGCTCTCCTATGTTGAGACATTCTTTTGTGGATGAGCTGCTTCGTTTCTCCAATGTAACGGTCTGAGCAGACCTCGCTGCACTGGACTGCATACACCACACCACTCTGTTTGTGTGTGGGGGTTCTGTCCTTAGGGTGGACCAGCCTCTGTCTGAGAGTCCTGCTGGGTTTGAAATGTACTGGGATGTTGTGTTTGTTGAAAATCCTTCTGAAATTCTCTGAGACTCCAGCAACATAAGGAATGACAATGTTTTTCCGTCTGTTAGCATTTTTCTGTTGATTATTGTGTTTAGCAGATTTCCTCGCTGACTTGACAAAAGCCCAGTTGGGATATCCACATGTTTGCAGCGATTTGTTGATGTGTTTCTGTTCCTTTTCCTTCCCTTCTGTCCTTGTGGGGATGTGTTCTGCCCGATGCTGTAAGGTTCTGATGACAGAAAGTTTGTGCTCCAGTGGATGGTGAGAGTCAAACAGAAGATACTGGTCTGTGTGGGTTGGTTTTCTGTAAACTTCAATGTTGAGACTGTCCTCTCCCTCCATATGCACCAAACAGTCCAAAAAAGGCAGCTTGTTATCGTTAGCATCCTCTCTGGTGAACTTGATGTTGTTATCAACCGAGTTAATGTGTCTGGTGAACGCTTCCACCTCCCTGGCTTGGATTTTGACCCAGGTGTCATCCACATAACGGAACCAATGGCTTGGAGTTGTCCCCTCATAGGAGTTAAGGGCTCTCTGTTCCACTTCCTCCATGTAGAGGTTTGCAACAATGGGTGACACTGGAGATCCCATGGCACAGCCGTGCTTCTGTCTGTAAAATCTGTCATTGAACTTGAAATAAGTGGTGGAGAGGCAGAGATCCAGCAGGGTGCAGATGTGGTCTGGGGTGAAGTTGGTCCTTTTGCCCAAATCCTTGTCCTGTAGAAGTCGTTTTTTGACGGTTTCTACTGCTTCAGAAATGGGTATGCATGTGAACAGAGAAGTCACATCATATGATACAAGAGTTTCTCCCGGGGTCAGTTTCAAATGTTGAACTTTGTTGGAAAAATCAATTGAGTTCTTTATATGATGAGGTGTGTTTCCAACCAGAGGAGCTAAAATACCAGCCAGATGTTTAGCAACATTGTATGTCACTGAGTTCATGCTGCTCACGATGGGTCTGAGAGGTGTATCTTCTTTGTGTATTTTTGTAAGTCCATACAGACAGGGAGTGGCCTCACCCGGGTACAGTCTATAATACAATGATCGATTGATTGTTTTCTCCTTTTCGAGTTTTTGCAGATAATCAGTGACTTTCTTTTTAAAGGTGTTAGTTGGATCCATCTTCAGGTGCTCATAGGTGTTACTGTCACTCAGTAGAGCGGTTATTTTCTCCTGGTAATCAGATGTGTTGAGTATTACTGTGCATCTTCCTTTGTCGGCTGGTAAAATGGTGATGTTTTGGTCTTGGCTGAGTGATGTTATAGCTTTCCTTTCCTGCGGTGTAAGATTTGAGGGAGGCAGTTTGGCACTGGAGAGGGTAGCTGATATTTTCATCCGAAGTTGTTCAGCCTCTGTTTCAGTCAAGTTGTTGTTCCTAATCGCAGATTCAGTGGCTGTGATTAGTTCCACAACAGGTATTTCTTGTTAGCTGACATTATTGTAAAAGTGTGTCTCAGTTTAATTGTTGTTAATAAATGATTACAAATCAGCTTATTTTATAAAAAGCCATAAATAGGTCGCACCTGAATATAGGTCGCAGAGCATGCAAAAATGATAAAAAGCCGCGACCTATATTCCGGAAAATACGGTACCTGATTCTAGGTGACACGTGCCACAGCCAACTGCCATAAGAAACACAAAATGGGTGTAGGTCCACAAATTTACAGATAATGAGTTAAAATGTTAAGTGGTATTAGCTGAGAGCTATTCCAGTCATGGACTCTTGATGCCAACACATCATACAAGATCTCTCAGAATTATGAGATTTTTCATTTGCAAGGTTTGACCAGTAGTATTATAACTAGTGGAGTGGTGGTGCAGAGGTTAGAGAAAGTGGACCATGTGATCAGAAGATCGCCAGTTCAACTCCCGGTACCGACAACATCAAAATGTGGGTTGGAAAAGTGAAGCACCCACACCTGCCTCCACCCTCATTTGCCTCTGGGCCCTTGAGCAAGACCCTTAACCCCCACCATCTGCTTCCCGGGTGTCCTAGACAGCAGCTCTCTGCTCCACACAGAGGGCTGTGGTAGCTCCGTGTGTCAGGAAGGACATCCGGTGTAAAAATAATTGCCACGTCTTCGTGCGACTTAGTTCTCTGTGGCGATCCCTGAAGAAGGGAGCAGCTGAAAGAGAAAAATAACAAAAAAATAAATAAAAATAGTATTACAACTCTGGCCTCATCATTTGATGGTTTTTGTTTAAACCGCTGACCTGAAAGACAGCAGGCGATATGGACTCCTGCAAGAAATACTGAGCCTTTTCTGCCTGAATATTTGTGTTTCTCTTTTGTCCTTTGCTGGCAGCTCCACCTCCAGCAACAAAAAATGCTTTAGATTAGGCTCAAGTGCATTCTCAGATAAACATATTTGCATAAAATCAGAAATGAGAGGAATGGACGACAAAGAGGATTTGAAAAAATCATCAGCGTCCTGAGAATCAAGAGAAAGTGAAGACACCCCACTTCAACCCTCTTTCCTGGGTGGAAACCTGAGTACTGTGTGTGAATCGACCGCACTGGCATCCACCAGAGCCAAAACCTCCTTCTGGAAGTTTGGAAAGCACAGGGCGACAGCATTTCCTGCATCCACTTACAGTCCCACAATATGGAAAACATCTCAGCCTCTTAAAGGAGAAACGTCAAGTCATTGGTCAGGTCAGGATGGTATTTTAAGTAAATTCTAGGTTTGTAAAGGAAATCTTTTATCTGGGAACAATGGGAACAAATAGAAAACAGAATGTTTGAAACTTGATTACTGTATGTGGTTTTAGAGAAGAAATGTTCTTTCGGGGGGAAAAAAGTTGAAATAAAAAAAAAGTTAAACATTCTTTGTATCTCTGGAAAATGTGCTGGATCTATTGTCTGGTTGGTGTGGCTCTCAGCCAACAAAACCAGGCATTATATTTACACAGACCACTACTGGACCACTATTTAACCATGGTAAGTTGTATACATTTCAATGGTTTACAAAGCTGCAGCTACATTTATTCAAAAAATACCAGCGGAAAACAAAAACGACATGTTAACCCTGAGGTTTCTGTTAGAATACAGAGCGAGATACATTTCCTGAGAAAGTGCATTACATTTAATGCTTACTCCCAGAATATGCTGTTCTAAATGATGATTTCAACTCGTTCAAGTATCTTTATTGTCATTCGCATCACATGTAGTACATGAGGTGGAATGAAACTGTGTACTCAATGTTCCAGTTACAGGTACACTCAAAAATAGCAAAAATATAAAGAATAAAAATAAACAGTATATAACAATCTAAGATATACCGGTACCCTGAGATATATGCTAAATGAATGCTAATGCTAAAATATCTCATATATGCTAAACACTAACAATGTACAATAATACAGTAGATTAAACAGCAGCCCAAACATGTGTCTGCAGTGAGTGGGTGGTTATGAATAGAGCAGCATATTATAGTAAGCAGCATGAGATCAGCAGCATGTGACCAGCAGCACAAATAATTCACATATCACCAATTAAAATGGCATTACAGTGATTTTCTTTTTTCATACAGTGATTATCCTGGTTAGGGATTTATGAGTCTAACAGCTTCAGGGTAGAAGCTGTTCCTCAGTCTAGTGGTTCCCTGCAACCTTCTGCCTGAGGTTAAACTAACTACAGTACCTGAGGTTAAACTAACTACAGAACCTGAGGTTAAACTAACTACAGTACCTGAGGTTAAACTAACTACAGAACCTGAGGTTAAACTAACTACAGTACCTGAGGTTAAACTAACTACAGAACCTGAGGTTAAACTAACTACAGTACCTGAGGTTAAACTAACTACAGTACCTGAGGTTAAACTAACTACAGAACCTGAGGTTAAACTAACTACAGTACCTGAGGTTAAACTAACTACAGAACCTGAGGTTAAACTAACTACAGTACCTGAGGTTAAACTAACTACAGTACCTGAGGTTAAACTAACTACAGAACCTGAGGTTAAACTAACTACAGTACCTGAGGTTAAACTAACTACAGTACCTGAGGTTAAACTAACTACAGTACCTGAGGTTAAACTAACTACAGTACCTGAGGTTAAACTAACTACAGAACCTGAGGTTAAACTAACTACAGTACCTGAGGTTAAACTAACTACAGTACCTGAGGTTAAACTAACTACAGAACCTGAGGTTAAACTAACTACAGAACCTGAGGTTAAACTAACTACAGAACCTGAGGTTAAACTAACTACAGTACCTGAGGTTAAACTAACTACAGAACCTGAGGTTAAACTAACTACAGTACCTGAGGTTAAACTAACTACAGTACCTGAGGTTAAACTAACTACAGAACCTGAGGTTAAACTAACTACAGTACCTGAGGTTAAACTAACTACAGTACCTGAGGTTAAACTAACTACAGTACCTGAGGTTAAACTAACTACAGTACCTGAGGTTAAACTAACTACAGTACCTGAGGTTAAACTAACTACAGTACCTGAGGTTAAACTAACTACAGTACCTGAGGTTAAACTAACTACAGTACCTGAGGTTAAACTAACTACAGAACCTGAGGTTAAACTAACTACAGTACCTGAGGTTAAACTAACTACAGTACCTGAGGTTAAACTAACTACAGTACCTGAGGTTAAACTAACTACAGTACCTGAGGTTAAACTAACTACAGTACCTGAGGTTAAACTAACTACAGTACCTGAGGTTAAACTAACTACAGTACCTGAGGTTAAACTAACTACAGTACCTGAGGTTAAACTAACTACAGTACCTGAGGTTAAACTAACTACAGTACCTGAGGTTAAACTAACTACAGTACCTGAGGTTAAACTAACTACAGTACCTGAGGTTAAACTAACTACAGTACCTGAGGTTAAACTAACTACAGTACCTGAGGTTAAACTAACTACAGAACCTGAGGTTAAACTAACTACAGTACCTGAGGTTAAACTAACTACAGTACCTGAGGTTAAACTAACTACAGTACCTGAACCTGAGGTTAAACTAACTACAGTACCTGAGGTTAAACTAACTACAGTACCTGAGGTTAAACTAACTACAGTACCTGAGGTTAAACTAACTACAGTACCTGAGGTTAAACTAACTACAGAACCTGAGGTTAAACTAACTACAGTACCTGAGGTTAAACGGACGACATTACCTGAGGTTAAACTAACTACAGAACCTGAAGTTAAACTAACTACAGTACCTGAGGTTAAACTAACTGGGTGATTCTTTTTTTGGGGCAACATTCATGTCCGCATGTTTCTCTTACCCTGATTTTTTTCTAAAATGTGCCAAATATTTACAACAAAGTATTTTAATTATACACTTAGATGTTTGCCATCATTCAAATATAAATGAAATGCATTTAAAATATTATTTTGTACTTTACACACCTTTTTGGTGACATAGATGGTCAATTTTATTGTGTCCGCAGTGCAGTGTAAAATATTTCCTCAATAAGTTTAAACAATAAAATTAAATTAAAAAAGAAATTTCTTCAATAATTTGATTGACTGGACTAAACCTTATTTTATTATGAAACTGAATCTGTTGAAACTATTTTTTTTATTTGATATTTTCTTGATATTATACATGTCCCAGTAGTAACTTTCCACCCTGTTAGAATGTTTCCTTTTTGCCCTCAAAAGACTACAATTCCATAAAAGCCATTTACAAGAAGAAGACATCAACTGGTTTTGGAGGGAATTCAACCATGGAAAACAAGTTAAGCTTCATCTGTCACTCTCTCCTTACTTTTTTTAATCTTAAATATATTAAACCTGTATGCGTCAACCTTAAAGTTCCACCCTGTTAAGATAAATTGTGGGAAATGTTTATTTGGTAGAATTTAAAAAACAACATATTAGATTTAGTCATTAAAGGTTTGCTATTCTGTTGAAGGTTAGCTAGCTAAATGTTGACCACATAAAGAGCTACAGCTAGATTAGCTAAAAAAATTCCACCCTGTTATGTTCCACCCTGTTAGGTTTATGAACCAAACAAGGTGTAACAAGGACCTAACAGGGTGGAAATTCAGGTAAAACGTAATCACATATACATGTAATTATTACTTTACCTGTAATTATTATTTTATCCAGCCCTGAGCTTGACCATTATTAATTTCTTATTGCTAAACATGTCAGTGATGTAACAAAATATTTAAAACTTAAAATATTACTCTTTTTATTTTCAAAAGTCCTGAAGCCAAAATGTTGCCGCAAAAAAAGAATCACCCAACTACAGACCCTGAGGTTAAACTAACTACAGACCCTGAGGTTAAACTAACTACAGTACCTGAGGTTAAACTAACTACAGTACCTGAGGTTAAACTAACTACAGAACCTGAAGTTAAACTAACTACAGTACCTGAGGTTAAACTAACTACAGAACCTGAGGTTAAACTAACTACAGTACCTGAGGTTAAACTAACTACAGTACCTGAGGTTAAACTAACTACAGTACCTGAGGTTAAACTAACTACAGAACCTGAGGTTAAACTAACTACAGTACCTGAGGTTAAACTAACTACAGTACCTGAGGTTAAACTAACTACAGTACCTGAGGTTAAACTAACTACAGTACCTGAGGTTAAACTAACTACAGTACCTGAGGTTAAACTAACTACAGTACCTGAGGTTAAACTAACTACAGAACCTGAGGTTAAACTAACTACAGTACCTGAGGTTAAACTAACTACAGTACCTGAGGTTAAACTAACTACAGTACCTGAGGTTAAACTAACTACAGAACCTGAGGTTAAACTAACTACAGTACCTGAGGTTAAACTAACTACAGTACCTGAGGTTAAACTAACTACAGTACCTGAGGTTAAACTAACTACAGTACCTGAGGTTAAACTAACTACAGTACCTGAGGTTAAACTAACTACAGTACCTGAGGTTAAACTAACTACAGAACCTGAGGTTAAACTAACTACAGTACCTGAGGTTAAACTAACTACAGTACCTGAGGTTAAACTAACTACAGTACCTGAGGTTAAACTAACTACAGTACCTGAGGTTAAACTAACTACAGAACCTGAGGTTAAACTAACTACAGTACCTGAGGTTAAACTAACTACAGAACCTGAGGTTAAACTAACTACAGTACCTGAGGTTAAACTAACTACAGTACCTGAGGTTAAACTAACTACAGAACCTGAGGTTAAACTAACTACAGTACCTGAGGTTAAACTAACTACAGTACCTGAGGTTAAACTAACTACAGAACCTGAGGTTAAACTAACTACAGTACCTGAGGTTAAACTAACTACAGTACCTGAGGTTAAACTAACTACAGTACCTGAGGTTAAACTAACTACAGTACCTGAGGTTAAACTAACTACAGAACCTGAGGTTAAACTAACTACAGTACCTGAGGTTAAACTAACTACAGTACCTGAGGTTAAACTAACTACAGTACCTGAGGTTAAACTAACTACAGTACCTGAGGTTAAACTAACTACAGAACCTGAGGTTAAACTAACTACAGTACCTGAGGTTAAACTAACTACAGTACCTGAGGTTAAACTAACTACAGTACCTGAGGTTAAACTAACTACAGAACCTGAGGTTAAACTAACTACAGTACCTGAGGTTAAACTAACTACAGTACCTGAGGTTAAACTAACTACAGAACCTGAGGTTAAACTAACTACAGTACCTGAGGTTAAACTAACTACAGTACCTGAGGTTAAACTAACTACAGAACCTGAGGTTAAACTAACTACAGAACCTGAGGTTAAACTAACTACAGTACCTGAGGTTAAACTAACTACAGTACCTGAGGTTAAACTAACTACAGTACCTGAGGTTAAACTAACTACAGTACCTGAGGTTAAACTAACTACAGAACCTGAGGTTAAACTAACTACAGAACCTGAGGTTAAACTAACTACAGTACCTGAGGTTAAACTAACTACAGTACCTGAGGTTAAACTAACTACAGTACCTGAGGTTAAACTAACTACAGTACCTGAGGTTAAACTAACTACAGAACCTGAGGTTAAACTAACTACAGTACCTGAGGTTAAACTAACTACAGTACCTGAGGTTAAACTAACTACAGTACCTGAGGTTAAACTAACTACAGTACCTGAGGTTAAACTAACTACAGTACCTGAGGTTAAACTAACTACAGTAACTAAAAGATACAAAACATCAAAAATTAGTTATTTAAAGCCTCTTCATCATGTTCTAATATTTTTCTCAATAAGAACAGGATAAGCAAACAAAATCTGGAAAAATAAAAAAATGATTATCTTTGAGCTATTTCCACAATAATCCCAGATTAAACAACAGGTTCATATTTGTCTGGCAAGAAAAAACATGTCACCTTTGGTGGAAGATGACAGCAGTATGAACTTTTATTTATTTTTGCTGTGTGTCAACCATTTCTGTCAAAGGTTTATCACTTCACAATTATGCAAAATTTCAGTGGTCAAATTTGGTTTTATGTCAGCAAGTATCCTAATTTAGTAAACGGGTGTGATAGATCATTTAGAACAGCAATGCAAATTAAAGCAATAGTTCAGATCTTTTGAAGTGGGTTTCTTTAGAAATTGTCAGAACAATTATTAGTGTATCTTTTGTAGATATCTTTTTGATTATTTGGAGAAGCCTGACTGAATAGTTTGCTGAGCTACTGACTACTGTAGTCTGCGCAGGTCCAGCAACAATGTGGATCTCTACCTTACTCTATTACAACTCCAATCCATTAAAATTCATTGTAATTTATATGAATGCTATTTTAAAAAGTATTACATCAACTAGTAATTTTATTTTTAACGTAAATAATTGAATGGTAATTTCCAAGTTACCATTATTCCAGCGCAGTCTGTGGAACTTTCATAAATTACATAATATATAATGACATGCAGTATTTGATGGAACAACCTTGTAATAGGAAACTGTTTGCGATGTAAAGATTTGTTTTAAAAAAAGTGAAATTCAAGATATTTTAAGACAGCAGTTATACACTTTAGTCTGTGGCCCACTGTAACTTAGTTGTCAATCGAGACAGAATGAAACAACCAATGGTGGTCACGGGCACAGCTAACCAAAGGTTAGCTTACTAAACCGTATTCCACTAACAAAAAAAAAAAGCTTCTCTAGCGCTAAACTACTAATCAGGTTTTTTTTTTATTGCAGAAGCTAATGCAAAACCACTACAGCTAAGACGACTGTCACTCAGTCTGCGTCACGCCTTCGTCTCCTTCCAGTTGAAGCTGCATCAACCAATCATGTCTTGTTGCGTACACATAGTAAGCCAATAACATGCCTAACAGACTCTTCGAGACACACCCTCACTGGAACAAGCTTGTGAATTTTGTTCCCGGACTTAAAGTTGGTGAAACCTAATTTAGCGGAAGCTAATTCCAGTAATGGTTTTCAAAATTAGTAAAAATGCTAATCTGCTAAACAAAAATAATGTTTCTGCTATTAGCTGTTTATTTTTCATTCAACCTTTATTTAGACAGGTTAGTCTCATTCAAGTTCAAGCTTCTTTATTGTCATTTGCATCCCATGTGGTACATGAGGAGGTGGAACAAAATTGTGTACACAAGGTCCCAGTTACATCCAATAATAGCAAAATATAAAATATAAAAAGAAACAAGGATATAAGATATATACCAAACACTAATAATGTAAAATAATAAATTGTATTAAACAGCAGCCTGAACAGGAGTTTGTAGTGAGCAGATGGTTATATATCAGCAGCTTAAAGGCAAGAGATCAGCAGCATGGATGATCAGCAGCACAAATAAGTCACATATCACGAGTTAAAGTGTCATTACAGTGATTTTTCTGGTTAGGGATTCATGAGTCTAACAGCCTCAGGGTAGAAGCTGTTCCTCAGTCTAGTGGTCCTACACTTAATGCTCCTCAATTCCTGAGGGGAATAGGGCACAAAGTGTATGTGTGCTGGGTGAGTGGGGTCTTTCATGATGCAGGTGGCCCTCTTCCTGCATCTGGAGGTGTAGATGTCGTGATGGTGGGGAGACTGACTGTGACTGTCTGAAGCCCATGACCATCTCCTTCATCTTCTTCACAATGTTATTCCTGCACCAGCTCTCCAGGTGTTCCACCTTCTTCCTGTAGCTGGACTCATCGTTATTTGTGATGCATCCAATCACCGCTGTATCGTCTGCGAACTTTACATTGTGACAGCCTGGATGGGAAGGTGTGCAATCATATGTGAGCAGAGTGAACCGGAGGGGGCTCAGCATACAGCCCTGAGGTGTGTCCCGATTCACGAGGACTCATTTTCAAGAGAGACCTGCCTGTTTAAGACAAACCCCAGATAAGTTACACTCAACAATAAACAGCCATAAAATGCATACAGGTAGCCCTCGAGGTACGTCAGGGATTGGGACCTACGTGTGTGACTTAGGTCGATGTTGTCGTACCTCGCGGACCAAAAACACATGCCTATCGTAGGTCCGCGTTACTGACATAGGTCGCGGCTATACCGCTAACGGAGCGCCGCACACATATTTAATGGCATGAGACTGAACAAGCAGACATACTAAGGCCATAAACACCACAGAACTGCACAGTAAATGAATACTGTACTGTACAATAAATAAAAAATATAATGTCTTACTTTGAGCCGGTGGCCCCGACTGCCAGGCGGACATTTGCGGCGAGCTCCCGGCCGCAGATGGACCCTCCGCGGCATGTCGGCTCGGTGTCTTCGCCTGTGTTAGCTGCTTTGTTAGCTGCTGTCGTTAGCATGTCGGGCGGCGTTGTGGCCGCCGATCGCGGGGCGATCCGCGGCTGCTCCTCCGGACCTGAGACGTCCACAGAGTTGACCGAGTGTTTCCAGCTAATTTATCCGTATGAGGCAACCCTGATCGGGCACACGGAGCCAGCTGACAGTAGCCTCTGGAGCTCCATTGACTGCAGTACAGTTGTAAAATGGCGACCGGAAGTGGCGAGCGGAAACCGGAAGTTGCGTAAATACGATAAATTTCTAATCAAAACGTAAAATTAATAATTATACTTTATTTATAAAGCCATTTAAAACAACCACAGCTGCAACAAAGTGCTATACACATGAAATTAATAACTTTTAAACACACACAAAAAAAAATATATATATATATTTTTTTTAATCATATTTTTATAAAATATGATAAAATCGTAAGTCTGAGTTGCCGTAGGTCGCAGGTGTCGTACCTCGAGGGTTTCCTGTATACAGTAGAATGAAAATTAAATGAAATTAGTGATTAAAAAAACAAAGTAAAATCAAGCAACATTATGAAACGAGGTAAAATATTGAAAACTGGAACATGTCTGCATTGGTTTTGCATTTAACTTAATTGTTTAAATGGCTGTTAATGGATTAGTGGAAATGTGACCACCACTGGACACTATATATTCAAACTGAGGTCATTAAATCATAAAGTTTAGAGTTCATACCTTGAAATAGGTCAAATGTTGACTACAGATCAAATACATAAAGGTTAGAAGGATTTATCATTTGAGGTGTGGAAATGTGCAATATATTCAGTTAACTTTTGATTTGAAAAGGTGGGAACTGATTACGATTCAAAAAGCAGATGTTCATGAAGTGTTTGTACAGTATTTTACTTGGTTTTACTTTGTAGGCACTACCAGAGTTAACCAGTTCTGGTGCCTGAGGGGCAGAGTGAAGTAGGACCTCGAGGACAATAAGAAGAAGATGTTGGAGATCGAGCAGGCAGGTGAGGATCCAGGTGAGTGTGAAGGTAAAGGCTTACCATGGATCACAGGTAGACAAGAAGACTTTCAGAGGTTTTAATGAGAGGAGCTTCCAAGGAGTGATCAGAACTGATCTGAGATCTGTGTGGAGAACACGGGTAAACCTTGATTCAGGTACAGGAAACTAATAAAACACAAGAATGCAAGAAGTCAAGATCACTGAAGTGACTTCAACAGTCTGCTGAAGAGCAATGTTTCCAGCATTTTAACAGCCGAATTTCTGGAAGATACGAGTTTGAAAGTTTGACTGCTTGAGTCAAAAGAGTTTTAAAGCTGCACCTGCTGGCTGATCTACCTGCTCACACCTCCACCTAGAAAATAAGAATAGGAAGGACACTGGGGAAAAGATGCAAAGATTATAGAAGGGCAAGAGATGATTATGGAGGAAAGAGAGGGAAGGCAACTCTGTGTGGTATCCTGACAGATTCAAAGAGCTATCTACAACAGGTAAGACATTACCTGTTCAAACCCTCGAACTCCAGTAGTCTCACCATGTTTGCTTCTCCTTTCAGCTGTGCAGCAGTCTCAGCAGCTCACAATCCTCTTTTTCAGGGAGGTAATCAAGAATAACTGCATGCTGTTACATTTACATTGTCTCTCATTTTTGCGGTAGTGTGTTTCTTCTAAACCGACTGTGTATAGGAGCAGGACGGAACGAACACGCCTTAAGAAAGATTTATGTAATTGCTAGAAATACAAAGTATTTGCAAATGCTCCATGACTTATTAGAAAGTTTCGGTGATGGACAACTTAAGACATGACTGGTAATTACAGAGATAATCCTCAGTAAATGTGCCTTCCCCACAAAGAAACCTATAAATAAATAAACTACATGTTACTGTATTTTCTTTGCACAGTTTTTTGCTGTTACTGTACGTTTCGGCCTCTCAGATCTGGTCTATTTTGAGGAACCCTGTGAAGTGAGTTGGGAGGAAGAAGAAAAACTTTTTAGGTGATCTGAAGGGTTTAAGGGGAGCTGACGAGTCTCTTGGCTGCTTTTCAAGAAGCAAGACGCTTCAGGCGGTACTGGTTGTGGCTCACAGCCGTTGAAAGAATGGGCTGTCTCCAAGCCCCCCTCCCTTTTGGAGTCTCTGTCTCCATATAATTACACTGTGGCTGACAGACATGGTGCTTAAAGCAACAAAACAAAGACGGACGAGGAAATAAACAGCACCTCACTGAAAGGGCGAGTCTGAGACGTGCACTCTGCTGAGTTTTACTCTGTTGGCTTAATGGATACTGGAAGTGGTTTACAGTGAAAGCAATGCATTGTTGCTGATGTAAAAAAAAAGTGTGTGTGTGTGTGCGTGCGTGCGTGCGTGTGTGTGTGTGTGTGTGTAAAAATCATGATATTACACATTATTGTTCATTTATTAGGTAAAAACAGTTAATGCTGCTATATATATCTATATATATATAGATATATATACTGTTTATATATATATATCCAGGTAGTCCTCGACTTACGACGGAGATCCGTTCCTACGCGGCGGCGTAAACCGAATTTCGACGTAAGTCAGAACATACGTACATACTGCACCATGTACAGTACATGTACAGTACTGTATTACTAAGCACTTAGCCTATCCTAACACAGTACAGGTAGTCCCCGACTTACGAGCGAGTTCCGTTACAACGAGGCGCTCGTAACACGGAAATCTCGTAATTTGGAACGGCCGCCACGTGTCTCGTAAGTCCGGAATTTCGCTCGTAAGTTGGAACGGTTTTGCTAGCGCGACTACGAACACTCGTTTTTCATCGAAAAACTGCTTATGAGTGCATAAAAATGATCGGAAACGTGTGTCCACATGTTTAGCTAACGAACTGTGGTGAAAAAACACAGAAAAACTCAGTATTTTTTGCGTTTTTTCCAAAAATTTGCCAGCTCGTAAGTCCGGATCCTCGTAAGTAAGAGCGCTCGTAAGTCGGGGACTACCTGTACCCTACATAATTATCAAAAAACACATACATTTGGGAGCCATAATGAAAGGAAAAAAGAGTTAATTTCCTACTGGGATGCTGGTGAAGCCTTTCCTCCGTCCCTCCTCTGTATTCTACATTCGTTTACGACGTAAAACCGCCATCCAGCTCAGTCCATCCTTCGTATTCGTTTATGAAAAACCGCGTTCACAGTACAGTTTTGTTTTGTTTTTTGAATGTCCAGAGGACCAGACTTAACTTTTTTAGAGAGTACAGGGCAGAATTCCTCCGCAGCTACGTTTACTACGTAAAATTGGAAACCGGAAACTGCGTAACTCGGCCTTTCAAAA